>JASSUY010032631.1:0-30130 GCA_032466535.1 Forpus xanthops | reverse complement strand
AGGCTGGAGAGTATGGAACTCTGTCTGGGGACAGGTGAGCAGTTGACAGAGTTTGTGGGTCAGGGTTAAAGGGAGAATGGCGATGGGAGACATTATTGGGGGGATCTGTTATAGACCGCCTGACCAAGAGAACTCAGTGGATGAAGAGCTCTACAGACAGACAGGCCCTCGTTCTCATGGGGGACTTCAACCACCCTGGTACCTGTTGGAGGGACGGCACGGCCCGGTACAAGCAATCCAGGAAGTTTCTTGGTTGTGTGGAAGACAACTTCCTTCTGCAAGTAATAGAGGAGCCGGCAAGGAGAGGTGCCGTACTGGACTTTGTGCTCACCAACAGGGAAGGGCTGGTTGGAAATGTGATGCTCCAGGGCAGCCTTGATTGCAGCAACCATGAGATGGTCGAGTTCAAGATCCTCAGAACAGTGAGAAGGGTGTGCAGCAAACTCACTGCCCTGGACTTCAAGAGAGCAGACTGGCTTCTTCAGGAAATTGCTCAGTAAGATTCCCCTCTCCATGAGTGACTGTACTGAGAGGACAAGGGGTAATGGGTTCAAACTTAAACAGAGGAAGTTTATATTGGATCTGAGGAAGAAATTCTTTACTGTAAGGGTGGTGAGGCACTGGAATGTGTTGCCCAGGGAAGTTGTGAATGCTCCATCCCTGGCAGTGTTCAAGGCTGGGTTGGACATAGCCTTGGGTGACATGGCTTAGTGGGAAGTGTCCCTGCCCATGGAAGGGGGGGTAGAACTAGATGATCTTGAGGTCCTTTCCAACCCTAACTATTCTATGATTCTATGATTCTGTGACTTGTTTGTCTTTTTTTCTCCATTTCCACTTATTCTTTGTATTCAGTGTTGAGGGCGTGTTATGACCAGGTTATGACCATGTTTGATATGTGCCAGGTAAATCCTATGACAAGTGGAAAAATTAGCATCCTCATCATAGCAGCCTCCCAGTATCTGAAGGTGGCCTACAGGGATGCTGGAGAGGGACTCTTCATCAGAGACTGCAGTGATAGGACAAGGGGAAATGGGTTTAAACTTAAACAGTGGAAGTTTAGGTCAGATATAAAGAAGTTGTTCTTTATTGTGAGTGTGGTGAGGCACTGGCACAGGCTGACCAAGCACGTTGTGAATGCTCCATATCTGGTGGCGTTCAAGGACAGGTTGGACGTAGCCTTGGGCAACGTGGTCTAGTGTGAGGTGTCCCTGCCCATGGCAGGGGGTTGGAAGTAGGTCATCTTAAGGTCTTTTCCATCCTTAACCATTCTATGATTCTATGATCAATGAGCATTTCCATGGGCTCTTAGCACACTGCACCAATGCCTCACAGATACACAGAATGGTTGAGATTGGAAGGGACCTCTGCAGGTCATCTAGTCCAAACCCCTCCTTGAGCAGGGACACCCAGAGCTGGTTGTCTAGGATCATGTGAATATCTCTGAGAATGGAGACTCTACCACCTCTCTCCACCTCTCTGGGCACCCTGTGGCAGTGCTCAGTCACCCTCACAATGAAAAAGTGTTTCCTGATGTTTAGAGGGAACCTCCTGTGTTTCAGGTTGTTCCCATTGCCTCTTGGCCTGTCACTGCGCACCACTGAGCAGAGCCTGACTGTGTCCTCTCTTCACCCTCCCTTTAGGTATTCATTTACATTGATGAGATCTCCCTGAGCCTTCTCCAGACTGAACAGTCCCAGCTCTCTCAGCCTCTCCTCATAGGAGGGATGCTCCAGTCCCTTCATCATCTTCATAGCCCTTTCTCCAGCCTGTCAAGGTCCCTCTGGGTGGCAGCATGACTATCTGGCATACCAGTCACTCCTCACAGATTGGAGTCATCAGCAAACTTGCTGGGGGTGCACTCTGCCCCATTATTCAGTTCATTCATGAAGATGTAGAATGGAACTAGACCCTGTATTAACCCCTGGGGTACACTGCTAGTTACTGATCTAGGCTTTGTGCTGTTGGCCACCACCCTCTGGGCACGGCTATTCACCCAACTGTCAACCCACCTCAACGCCTTAGCATCCTCTGATGATTTATCTACCCAGCACTCGTGCACAAGTGGGATACTCTGCTTCATTGTGGGAAAGGAAACCTCAGAGAACCCATGGTGAACAGTGAACAACTGGAGACCTTGGCACCTGATTTTTTTCTTGAGAAGATCATTGTTGCTTCCTCAAAGCATGGCCTTACCTGGCTGTAGCACCAGCCCCAAGCTGTGCATTTCCACCTCCCTGGCCATGTATCCTGCAGGGTCTTTTGGGAGAAGGTAGGTCCAACTTACTATGGATTAAAACTCTTTCTTACTGAGAAATCTTCCTTAGTAAAAGCCACCCTACCAGTAGTGGCCAGAGCGAGCTCTAGGTTTTGTAGCAATTGCTGCCTAGAAATGATGTGGGCAGAGCAAAGAGAGGAATCCATTCACACCACAACAGTGATTCACCTGAACGGTGTTGCCCACGTAGCACTGAGCGCAGCACGGTCTCGAGGAGCAAGCAGTGGGCGATCGCCCAGACAAAGTCTGTGGCACAGCCCTGCATGTGGTGTGTGTGTGTGTGTGTGCAAGTCCTGGGCTGATTTGCTACAGACAGTCCTGATGCTGCCATCTCCTAATCTTAAAGACTAGGAATACAACTTTAGCATGGCTTTTTGATGTTGGTTCTGTTACTCCCCTCTTCTTTTTTATGCTGCTTAGGAGAGCAGGCAGGAGAAGGAAGATGTGGCATTTCAGAGAGCTGTGATGCTCTCTGGTGCCAGCCAGTGCCATAGGCATGGCATAACCCCTGTGCCTTGCTGTGATTGTCACTCTCTCCAGGGAGATGAGTAGCACCACTGTGGTTACTTCACAGCTGCTCCCTAGACAGCAAGGGAAAGCAGAGGTGTGAACACATGTCGATTCCTGCCAGGGGATGTGTTTGACTGATTGCAGGCTGCCGACATCTCGCTTCCTATGTGGGTCTGACCAGTGATGGGTCATCCCAGGGACCCCACCTCGTCCAAGTGTTGTGCATCAGCATATGGATGAGACCCCCTGGGAACTGAGGGCATACTCTAGCACTTCTACTTGCCACAGTTTGGCCAGAGAACGCAAGCATGCTGCGAATAAAAACCTGATGGCCACATCCTTGTAAACACATCCCTCTGTAATGGTTGTCTCCCTTGGGAGGATAGCATCTCTCTGCAAAACCTCAGCATTATTTTTTCACATAATTTTTAGTGGAATTTTCCAGCAGCACTCACCCCAAATCAGTCTTTTGGCAAAAAAAGCCCCAGACCCAAACCCAAGCCTTCTGACCCAAAAGATGTTGCACAACAGATAGCATTGTGGCTTGTGTAACTGCAGTGAGTACTGCCAGCCCAGCCTCCCTCACTGCTCCTACATGGTGCCTGCTCCCCCTCTACAGCAGCCCAGGCTCTGCCCCTGCTCAGGGCACCTGGGCCTCTCTTAGCAATGCAGTAGAGCATCCCATGGGATAGAGGTAGGACAACTGTGCATATTGCAGACATAAGGGAATTTGCCATTTAAAAACAGAACTGAGAGCCCAGGATGGAAGTGCATACGTATGTCTGTGTGTGCCTACACATATCTCCATGTAACAGATTACCAGAGGATTTCACCAGGAGCTGGAAAACTGGGAAGAGAGACCAGGCACTTCTGGGAATGAATGATAAGTTGAGAGCAATGACTCAGGGCAAATACTCTGTTCTACTTTGCGGTTTTCCCATGAAGGAGCATGTTCATGTGCACTAGATTTTGTTTGAGGTTGCAAGGAAATTGTGTTGTTAGGTAATAATGCCCACAAAAAGGCTGGAAGTATTTTTGAGCATGGAAGGGAGATGTTTTTGCACCATGCAGTCCCATGGTGCAATTCTGGTGAGGGTCTTGGCATCCTTCCCCAGCAAAATGGTACCAAACCCCTGTGCAGATCCCACGCAGGGCCCAGCCTTGCATTCCTCTGCAGCTCCCTTCTCCGGCCAAGCTTTTCCCATGAAGTCTGCTTGCGGTGGAAGATAGGCTTCACTGAATCCTCCAAAACTTCTGCTCCTTCTCTCTTTGCTGTGTTGAGGCTCTATGTGTTGACATAAGAAAATGTGCTTCTTAAACCAGATTGACTTAAATTCCAAACATTTAAACAGACTGAATTTTGGAGATGCTTTAAACGTCTGTATTACATTGAAGGATTTATTTTGCAGTTATCAAATTTTACGTTTTAGGGCTTATTTGTAAGACCAGAAAGATGTATCTTGAAACACAGAATCAGAGAATGTCTTGAGTTGGAAGGGACCTTAAAGATAATCCAGTTCCAACCCCCTTTGCCACAGGCAGGGAC
The DNA here is from genome assembly GCA_032466535.1 of Forpus xanthops. NCBI lineage: Eukaryota > Metazoa > Chordata > Aves > Psittaciformes > Psittacidae > Forpus > Forpus xanthops. Next base: position 25,799 of record JASSUY010032631.1, on the reverse strand, counting down.
ACCTTCCACTAGACCAGAGTGCTCCAAGCCCCGTCCAACCTGGCCTTGAACACTGCAAAGGATGGGGCAGCCACATCTTCTCTGGGCAACCTGTGCCTATGCCTCACAGCACAGAACTTCTTCCTATTATCTAATCTAAATCTCCCCTCTGTCAGTTTAAAACTTACCATCTTAAATGTCCACATTTTTCAGTGTTTATTGGTTGCATGTTGTATTAATGAGTTTACTACATGCCTTTGCTTCTCCGCTCTTGTCTCCTGAGTCCACGTTGCAATTGGTCTCCTCCCTTACACACCCGGGAATATAGTTACCACATTATTTCTTCATAGGGGAAATTTTGCTTCCTGAGGTTTCACTTGCTTTTAATATATTCACAGAAACTGCAACATTTTAGCTGCTAATGCTTATTGAAAGCACTTGAGTCTCCATGCTCTAATGTAGCTACGTTTGATGCTCAATGCTTTAAATGATTTGTGATTATGAAGAGTTTGCTTTGATGGCACAGTTGCGAATGCAGAGATTTCAGAGCATGACATAAAAACTAGAAAAAAATGGTACAAGCTTTTGCATCTTTGGGGGAGTTTCCTATATACATGGTAGAAATAGGAGACTGACTGAAAAATTAAGCTCTTTTTGGAAAAAGCAGAGTCAGATGTTAGTATAAGGGAAGATGTTTCCAAAACACAAATCCCCTCCATACCCATTAAAATAGAGCCTGCTTGGCATCACATTCAGCCCAAAAAGCCATGAGTCACAGCTTAAGCAAGCCAACACTCATCAGGGAGGGAAGTAAAATCAGCTTTTAACACCCCAAGTGAGAGTGCTGGCCATGGCTTCCTCCAAGCCCCTGCTTTGGAGGTTTGGACAGTGGGAAGCACCAGCACTTCCAATGGAGAAGCAGGGAAAATTCCCCTCTGTCTGAAGCCAAATCTACCCACTGCTCACCACGCTAGCATCAGCACAGATTTATCTCTGCCATGGGGCATGAAGGAATGATTTGCAGCTCACAGACAGGAATCAGAGGCAGGGAATGAGGTGGTCTGGATGACTTTCTTTACAGATTGCAGTGGTAGTGTTTAGCATCACAGAGCCAGAAACCTTCAAGCAGGACCTTGCCTGCAAGCCATGCTGGAAAATTGCAGAGGCCGTTACAATAAAACATTTGTTATTCAGCAAGTCTTTTGCTTGTGACAAAATACCATGCAGCTCAGCATGGTGTGGGGGTGAGTTTCAGGTTATTTTTCTCGGTTTGGCTCTTCACCAGCATTAATTGTCTGCAGCAACCCCATGCAGTTTGGAGCTGCTAAAATGTGTAATCTCGAAACGTGCAGTCAGAGGGAAATGTTTTGTTCTTCGCAGTCCCCAATCAAAGCCTGACCTCAAAGTTGGCTAAAATCCTGATTACTTTGAAATCATTTTCAAAGGCAGGACCAGGTCTCCAGCCTTACACAGGTGTTACGGCAGGCTGATGGTTCTTTAGTGCCATCAGATAGAGTGCATGTGGGTATTGCTTCACCTACCATGGACTCAAGCGTGCAGGAACTTCACTCTCTTGCTAAATATGTCTCTAATCACTATCTCCATATATTCCTGTGAACGACCCTGCTTAAGAGAGGATCTGACCTCTCTGGTTGCAAAGGAGCTGTGTCAGGATGAGTTAAAACTTGGCTGATAGAAAATGGTAATAAGGAAGAATATTTCTAAATGGGTAAGAAACAAAGGGTATTTCTTCCCAAGAGCTGAGGGAAATTTGAGAGAGGCCAGTAATTTCCCATCTCTCCAGAGCTGTAGTCATCTGATTACTTGAGTTGGCCTTGACCATCAATTACTAAACACATCATTTCACAACATGTTTGCTGTGGTTTTACTATTAATTTTGGTCTTTTTTAAAACTGCATTCAAGTAGTGGGGGACAATAGAGTTGTTGTCCTAATCTGATTTATGCACCGGCTCCTGAGAACAGTAGAATTAATCTTTACTAGAAATGAAGACAGTGTAGTTTCAATAGCTAGACTTCGGTACTCTTCAGAAGGTATAGATAAAGATATATACTGTCTCCCCACCCACATTTGGTTCACAAATTAATACCCTGGCTGTCGCTGGCAGACCGAATGCCTTTTGCTATGAAAAAGCAGTTTCTGCCTTCAGAAACTTCTTTCTCTTAATAGGGAACAAAAAGTCTGGTCACAACCACTGCCAATGGAATGCCCAGGGCAGCTGTTCCCACTATGTCCTGAAGGCACGCAGGGCTCGCAGCAGGAACCTCCCACCGCTTCCCAACACCCAGCTCCCACCACCTCACCACATGTCGCCACTCAGAGCTTTGTTTCACTTCCAGGCTCTGTACACATGGGTGACCCAGCAAACTTTCAGCAGCCGCAACCAAAGCCAGACCCATCAACATAAAGTGGGTGTTCACCAGCTAGCTTCATCCTGCTGGGTCAGGCTCCTGCATCCCAAATCATTCTTAATTTCAATGCTTACATGGTTTTTATTTCATAGAATCATAGAATACAATCATAGAATGGTTAGGATTGGAAAGGACCTTAAGACCATCCAGTTCCAGCCCCTCTGCCGTGGGCAGGGACACTTCACACTAAACCATGTCATGCAAGGCTTTGTCCAACCTGGTCTTGAACATGGCATTTCAAGGATGGAGCATTCACAACTTCTCTGGGCAACCCATTCCAGTGCTTCACCACCCTTACGGTAAAGAACTTCTTCCTTATGTCTAACCTAAACTTCCCCTGTTAAAGTTTAAACCCGTTACCCCTTGCCCTATCACTGCAGCCCCAGCTGAAGAGTCCCTCCCCAGCATCCCTATAGGCTCCCTTCAGATACTGGAAGGCTGCTATGAGGTCTCCACACAGCCTTCTCTTCCCCAGGCTGAACAGCCCCAGCTTTCTCAGCCTGTCTTCATATGGGAGATGCTCCAGTTCCCTGATCATCTTCAACAGCTCTCAACAGGTCCTGGTGCAGATTCACAGAGGTGGTGGAGGGAGGAAGTGGTTGCTCTCATCTCCGAACGATCTGCTGCTGCACATCAATTGAAAAGCCTTGTTCGAGGCCCATAACAGAGCTTGCCCTGTCTAGTCAAGGAAGGATGGGGACTTAGTGGAAGAAAACATTTAAGGGAAGAACAGTTTTTGTAAGGGGGGCAGGGAAAAGCCATCCCACATCACCTGAAACAAGCCAGCACAGCCGTGCTTGCCGTAGATCGAGCACGGTGAAGGCTATGCACAGGCACTTCTCCACACAGCAGCCATTGGTCCTGGGATGACAGGGATTTCTGAAGTGAGCAGGAGGTGGTAGGAGGCCTCCTTACCCTGTGAGGAAGATGTTGATGGGACAGGGACGTGTGGGGCTGGTGCACACCAGTGTTGGCTCCCCAGGGTGCCTAGACAGGAGATGGGCTGATGCGGCCGAGTACATCAGCCCATGTCGGCCAAGGGACTTGGTTTTGCCCAGGGGTCTGGTCTCATGTGAGAGGGCCACATACTCGACGTACTCATGGATGCCGAAGAACTGTTGATTTGCAGCAAGAAACTAGGAACAGGGAGTGGCAGAAAAAAGATCCTAATCCTCATTTTAGCATACCTAGAGATGAAGTCTGCTATTCCCCACCATCACTAAGATTTACCTCTTACCTCCCCATGCACATGACAGACGTCACCTTGGGATTACTCACTAACAGTGACTAAGCACTGCATTAATTGCCACTTATTGAAACAATTAGATTTTAAAACAGGAAAGATAGGGGGAAATATACGCACGGAACACCCACCACAAATAACTTGTGTCTGTAATCTAGGTCCATCTCTCTATAACACCCGTTTTCTTAACCCGCAGAGATGAAGGGCTGCTGGAGATGGAGCAGACGGGCAGGGACAGCCGTCTCCCCCCGGTGCCGCTAGAGGTCACCGTTTCAACGAGGTACCGGCAGCGGTACTGCCGGAGGTACGGGCAGGGAGCACGGGACGTACCTTGGGGAACACGGGGTTTCAAGCATGCTTTTTAAGGAGCAAACACCTACATCCAGCCTTTGCTAACGCTGCGGGAAAGGTTTGTTGGTGTGAACGGGGCTAAAATGGTTTATTCATGGGAAAAGGAAAAGGGAAAAAACAGTGGTTTGTGCTTCGAGAGTTAGGACTTCTTGAGTCACTTTGCTGTATTTGATACACTACAAGTAGTCATTAATATAGTAATTCAATAAAATCCAACAATAATTAATACATAAGTAATAATGTGCTAGAATTAATAAGTTGTAAGTTAAAAAAAAATAATAAATTGAGCAGCTTTCCAGTACCTGAAGGGACCCGACAAGAAAGCTAGAGGGGAGCTTTTGTAAAAGCAAGTGGTGACAGGACAAGTGGGAATGGTGTTAAGCTGAAAGAGAGGAGATTTAGATTAGACATGAGGAAGAAATTCTTCCCTATGAGAGTGGTGAGGCACTGGCACAGGTTGCCCAGAGCTGTGGCTGCCCCATCCCTGCCAGTGTTCAAGGCCGGGTTGGATGGGGCTTGGAGGATCCTGGTTTAGAGAAGGCATCCCTGCCTATGGTAAGGGGTTGGAACTGGATGATTTTTCAGGTCCTTTCCAACCCAAACCGTTCCGTGATTCTATGATTCTATTTTCCTGGTTAAACAACTTCAAATCATTCAGATGGAAAGGCACTTTTATTTTGGAGCTTCTGAAATTCGAGGCAGCTTTTGAAGGACACCTTCCACAGCATCCTATGCAAAACCTTCCCTGCCACAGCTCTTGAAAGCTCATTTTTTCCAAAGGCTTCATCGCCAGGCAGCTCCCACACTGGCATCTCCAGCAAACACATGTTCACATTTCCTTACCTCCACCCAGCAGCAACAACGAGGGCTCAAATGAGGTCTCAGCCATACTTAGGCTTTACAGGAGCCACTGCGCCAAAATCTTTGCATCTTATAGTGTAGGAATTAAAGACATTAAGTAAAAAGAGGTGTTAAACTTGCCTGAGGAAGATATCTATAAACAGCCCGTTATTTATTTTCCTTCAGAGCTTCCCCCTTTCTCTTTTGTTTGACGCTTTCACCCATGCCTCATTGCAGGCCTCAGCCTCTTTGGGAATGGAGGCCTTTCATGTGCATGCTTCAAACATTTCTGCATAGGGTAACATTTGAAGGCAAGTAACCATCCTGCTTTCAGCCAGGTTTCACTATGAGTCGCTGGCTTACCTCAAAGAAAAACTGAGAGAAAACCTTGGGCTAACTCTCGTGATCTCAAACCTCGGACTATCACACACCTTCACCCATGGTTAGGGTGAAATTATTCAGAGCCGGTGCCAGCAGCTATAGGCCCCGTTGCGAACCAGCTGAAACACCCTCGATTTCAGTGGTGAAACTGAGAGCGGGATCTGTTTTTAGTGGCTGCCCCCATATTTCACTGGCGGAAATGTCGGTAGTAGTCACCAACACCCAGCAAACCCACTCTCGCTATCCACACCGGCACCTTCTGCCGAGCCGCGTTTTGGGGAGCACCTGGATATAAAGCCTTCCGTTAGAGTGGGGAATGCCACACAGCAAGGAGGATGGGCGGACTTTTAGCCACTGGAAGGTGATGGGTGTATGGCATCAGCAAGGACAAGCCAATCGGCATGATGTAGCTGAGGGTGGGCACACAAAATGCCTTTCCCTGTTAAAGCCAAGCTGTTGTGGAGCTGTGAGGGGGTCACACCTAGGAGCTCTTCCTGTTATATTTCCCATAGAAAAATGCAATTTCTCATACTGCAAATATTTGGCAGCCCTGTTTTGCCTCACTACCACCACTGCATGCAGATACCATAATGCTAGTGGGCAGTTTTGGGGCAGGCAAACCTCTCCGCTTTGCAGCTCATAAAACAGCTCCTCTTCTTTTATCACACCCCAACTGTTTTACTATACAGATGAGTCTCGACTTCACCAGGGAAGCTTTAATGCACCTGCAAGACCATGTAGTCACCAAGCCCCTTGTTTCCAGCCATTTCTTAGCTGCCAGGCCTTGAAGGAGGAGACAGAGGAGGCCCGGGGTCCTACAGCACAGGAGACTCAGCCAGTACAGAGCATCACGGAGTATTTCTGGATCTCTGTGTCTCCCTGTTCTCCCAGTCTGAATCCCCTGGGGCCAGCAGGTGTTTCTGTATCCCAAAGCATTACCTGCATGCTAACAACCTTTGAAGGCACATCGTAACTACCTGTGTTTGTCCAAGCAGTGACAAGGAGTTCTGCAGCCATCCAGCTGCCTGTCATGGCAGGAGGTGAGAGAGTGAGTGTTACTTCCTGGTAAACATGAAGGTGCTAGTGTACGTGCTCCAGTTTTACTTCTTGTCAGAGATAGTCCTTGTTATAAAGGCCAGGTGTGGTGGCTGAGGGGAGGAGGGAGGAAATATGCCCACAGGAGAAAGCGCACCACCCTGAGGACAGCAGGACCTTAGAGCATTTCAAGGTATCATTTGGCATTAGGGCCCATGCCATGTGGGAGAGCCTCAGAGTCAAAACCAGAGTCAATGCAGACACCTCTCCCAAGGCACAGAAGAGATCTCGGTAGATGGGGAACATAAAGTCAAGGGAGGTGAAGGTCCAACCAGTCTCGGCTGGAGTGGGTGCCACCTCAAGTGTGGGACTTCACTTTCCTCCCCTTGTAAGGAAATCTTCTCCAGAGGCTATGGAGAATCAGTATGAAACCCTTGATAATAAACACTGTGGTTCATAGGACTGAGACTATCAAAAGCCAGTGCAGCTTTGCTGTGGTTTATGTCCGTTTAATAAAATCTGCTTTTCATCTCCCTCTGAATGTGACCCCAGTGATTGAAAGCAGGCCAGGAGAAGCCTGAATGAAAAACCCGCCATAGGAATGGGACAAAGTCCAGTACGGGCAAGTTAGGTGCTGATTAGAGACCATAAACACTTGAACAGAAATAACAGGGCCAGCCAAGGTGCTGGAAAAGCCATTTCCCATAGGAACCACAGGAGAAGGTGAACTGCAAACCCACACAAAGCTCCATCCAGCACCAGATGGCCATAGCAGGGCTCCTTCACACACTTGCTGATAGAGATGGAGGTCTGGGGACTAATTCTGTAGGCAACATTTAGGCAGAGCAAGGATCTCACTGCATTTCAGCTGTGAGTGACTGCTTTGCTGGCAACCAGTGTGGTGAGATCAAAGCAAGGCAGAGACAAGAAGACGACCCGATCCTCCTTTTTGTTATTCAGGCATTAAATGAGACTCTGGAAGCGCTACATATATCCAGGAAGCAGGAACCTTTGAAACACTTTGAAATTACAAGCTAGCTAAAGAAAAAATGCTTAATAAGCTGATTCTGGACATGACTATCACAAGTGATACCTTTATATGTTTCATACCAAGTAAAAGCAATGGTTCTATTTTATTTTTTAATTGGGGATCAAATGGTCAGGCTTTAGCTGTATTATCAATGGCATGTTGGGAAAAGGCTGCTAGTAAGATCTTTTCCCAAAAAAAAGTTGAATTTCAAAAAGTTGCCTAACTTTTTATGACAGAAAACAACTTTGACAGAATTCACTGAATTAGAGAGAGGTTTTAAGGGTCACAGACTTGCTTTCAACAGGGAAGCTAATCTTAGTTCACACTTTAATCAATAGCAAAAATGAAACATCAGAAAGAAACTAAAGCTCCTGCCAGAAATCTTAGAATCACAGAATGGTTTGGGTTGGAAGGGGCCTTAAAGCTCATCCAGTTCCAACCCCCTGCCATGGGCAGGGACACCTTCCACTAGACCAGGTTGCTCAAAGCTCCATCCAAACTGGCCTTGAACAGTGTCAGTGATGGGGCAGCTGCAGCTTCTCTGCGCAACCTGTGCCAGTGCCACACCACCTTCACAGTACTGAACTTCTTCCTTATATCTATCCTAAATCCTTCAAATACTTTAAATTCTACTTCCAACAATGAAAATGGGCCCAGTATTTAGGGCTTCTAAATCTACCCAGGAAAATTAAATTCATGACGTTTTGACAGACTGTGGATATTTTGAAATACACAAGTACGACAGGAATGTTTCTTCAATGAAATCATTGTGTTGGTGTGAGTGAGATTCAGGATCTCTGGATTCACCCCCCTCCACCGAGATGTCTGCAGAGCAGGTGTCTCCACGGAGGGGAAGAAAATCAACTCCAATATACTGACCCAGCCAGTGGAGTTGAGAAAAGACAATATTGTAGAGTTTCAAGTGAAAAAAAAGTAGTGAAGTTACAACCTGGTAGCCTGGACAGTGAATTTAGAAAGGGAACAGCTCTGTTTGCTGTTATTTCTTAGATTTGGGACATAAACTTGCTCTGATTTAAGTCAACAGGAGTTTTCCTACTGACTTCACAGGGACCAGAATCAGGCACTTTGCCTGCTCCAGACCTGACCGTTTTATTTGGAAATATAACATTTTAAAATACACACTTTTCTCTTAAAATGCTACAAAGTAGAGCAAGTAATTACATTAGGCTCTACCTGAAGCTCTAGAGAATTAATACAAAGGCTGCTTGGCTCTTGCTAACTTTCACTATTACAATTTTACTAGCACCATATGCAGCACGACCGTACCTGCTTGTTTCACTTAGTAAACTCATTGGGGTTTTTGGTTTGGGTTTGCTTGGTTCTTTTTTTTCTTTAAAGGAACATGCAGTATCCACAAACAAAAGCTCCAGGGAGTGGGGACAAGCTTGGTGGCCCATATGGTCCTGGTATCAAAGAAATCAGGGATGGAGCAGGTCTGTTTGCTCAGCAAGCCTTTTGCAAATGTGCAAGAGCTGGCTCCGGAAAAAAATGTCCTTTTGGGTGGTTTCTGTTGTTTGCTGTGCAACAAACTGTGAAGTGATATTTCCTGTGTGATTTTGAGCACCCCTGTGGCCAAAAAGGAAAGGAGCTGCAAGAAAGGGAGCGGAGTGGCTGTGTCAGCTTTGAGACTGTGGAAAGGTTGAGGACTGTTTACTGAGGACTGCCAGGAAAGGGTTTCTGCACAGGAGAGTTTTCACCAGAAAAATGCTAATCCTGCAATTCTCACAGGGCTAATTCCAATGCAGAAGAACAGAACTGAAATTATACACACAAGGCTTCACATAAAAACCAAAGAGTCAAAATTGACAAGGGAATTGTCACCACTGGACTTGAAAATAAAGAGACATCTTGCTGGAAAATGAGTTCTGAAGACAAAGCTCTCTCAGGCTTGCCCAGAATGGACCTTCTGCTGCAGCAGACTGGGGAGATGGACCTCTGCCTCGTCTGTGCCATGCCATGCAGTGGCATATAAGCACTCACACTCTTGACAGTCCTATTTTTGTTTCAGTGAAAATGGCCTGTGTCCAAGCCAATGAGGCATTTGATTCTCCCACTGTCCTTTGAGACTGCTGTACTTCACTTGTGGGAGCTGCTTGACAGACTTTCTGATTGAGTTGGGTCCTCCCCTACCTCTGTGCATGGTTAATAGACAAGAACCTGGTGTGCCTCATTTGAGAGGCGAATAAACTGTCCATGAGCTTTTTTAACCCTAAGGATTGTCAGCCATGAGGCAGGCAATGAGAGGGTCTGGGAGGCCAACAGGTGTCAGGGGGAAGCAGTGCAGGAAAGATGGAGCAGGGAGGCAGGGAGCAAGAAAGGGAAGAAAGGGCTGGAAAAGGAAGGCAAAGGTGGCAAACTCAAGCTGCTTCTCAGAGATGGGTGTGGTGATTGAATGCAGTGTATGGACAACTACTGCCCACAAAACAGAAGATTTATTGTATTGAAGAGCTCCATCATTGGGCTCCAATGTAGTTCAGGCTGTCAGAAAAGAGTCTATTGAATAGACATGTCTCCAGAAGACAACTTGTATTGGCTCCTCCTAGAGTTTAAGAGAAAAGTCATAGGATTTGTGAGGAATGGTAAAAGGTTTGAAATTGAAGGTGCAGCTTTCACGTCTTTCAGTCTCCTACATCCTAGTCTACAATGATATTGGAGGGGTTACTGCTAGTAAGCTACCTTGTGATACACAAGCACATTGAACCATGACTACTACAAACTATAACCATGCAGAAGGCAGACATTGGTGGTTTTAAGACACTGGCCAAAACTGAGGCTGATAGGTTGTGTTGCAGACTTGTTTCTGAACCCCAGCATAGCCCAATGCACACTTCTGAGTAGGAACTAGACTGAGACCAGTCTCCCGGAGGCAGGATTTGGCAAAGCTGCCCTCTCTCTCTGACCAAGTGAACTGATTGATGCTTTGGGACGTGTTTCTCCCTTGCTCTGTGGAAAAAGACTACAGAATCACAGAAATGTTGGTTGCATGAGACTGCTGGAGGTCACCTAGTCCAATCTCCTCACTTGAAGCAGGACTACCATCAACATTATACCATTAAGCCAGCCTTTATCTTGTCAAGGCATAGAAAGTCTCCAAGGAAGGAGCTGTCACCAGCTTTCTGGAGCATCAGGTGGGCAAGGTTTTCTTAATTGCCAGTCTGAACCATCCCATCTGCTGTGTGTGACCATTGCCACTTGTTACATTCTCTGGCACCACCGAGAAGAGTTTATCTCTGCCATCTTTGTACCTGCTCTTCAGGTAGATGCAGGCTGTTGTTCCATCACCCTTTGAGCATCTCCACGCTAGACAAAGCAAGCCCAGCTCCCTCCACCTCTCTCACACCATGGCTGCACTGTAGGCCCTGCACCATGGTGGCAGCCCTCAGCCCTGAACTCTCAAGTTTTTCCACAGACCCATCGAAGCAGGGGTCCCAAACCAGGATGCTGTACTCCAGCTATGGACACACCAGTGCTAGGAAGGTGGAAAGAAGTGCATGGTGCCAGCTTTTTCAGCCACAGACTCATTTTGTGGGGCAATGTACAGTGCAGGTACCACCATACCTCCACCCACGTCCCCAGTGCTGGCTGTAAATGGGATCTAAACGGTTGATACAAACTAGGAGAAATGGGGCCATTTCAGTTACATCTGAAGCTTCAGTGTCAAAGCACGAGAGAGCCCTCTCCTCAGGATCTGCATATAATTAGCCATGCTTATTCAGTAAATCAGGGCAGTACCTAATGCTCTCGTGTCCTCATGTTCCTGGAGTTCATATTTCAGCCTAAGACTTACCAAAACATAGTTTTATATGCTAATTTCCTTATAATAAACCCCCTTACTGTATGTCGTTCATTGATACCAAGCTGTGTACATGTAAGAGCAGGCTAATATTCTGTGTATATTACCAACTTTATGAGTTCAAGAATTACAATGTGCTTGCTTTATTTAGGTGGTAAACTTTTTTAACGAGTCTGGAGGGTCCTTTACATAAAAGTAGTGACTCTAGCTTGGAATCCCTTTCCCTGTTTATTAGAAATGTGTTTTACTTTACTGTGAAAAAAGCCAAGGAAACATGCAGCCTTAAAGTCTAATGAAGTAGTTACTCATGCAGTCAAAGTTCATAAATTTTAAATACATTTAATTTATAAATTGAAAACATAGCTTGCACTGGCTTTCTCAAGATTATTGCTTGCCACAGGGGTTTTAGGATAGCTGCCGGGCCATGCTTGTTACCTCTTCCCTTTCAAGAGCAAGACTGGATCTTCACAATATGCTCACATTCAGTCTGATGTTTTTATTTAAAAGAAAAAGTATTTTCAGAAAGGGAGCTCCTTAAAATATTAAAGACCAAAACCCAGCCAGCAGCCTCTTTGTTCTCAACTCAGATAAGATTTGCTTTCAAGCTGATACTTTAATAGAGAGCTCTTTTTCATGGTGAGAAACCTTTTGCCCCTCCAGAGACCTCTTTTCTGAAGCAATTGTGGAGCATAGTCCCTGCAATGGCAGTCTGAGCAGGATTCCGGTCTCACAGCAATAAAACCTCAGTGCCAGCCTGGGTTAGAAGTCCAGCTCCCAGGAAGAAGGAATTTAGGGAATGGGGAAAATGAAATTGCCAGCTCCCCACTTTTGCCCGTTGCAGTTGCTCATCCATCCCTCTTGAACACAAGCTCCACCAGAATTTGTCCTACTTGCAAAGCAATCTCTGATACAAAACACACCATAGGGGTGCCTGGCACTCAGCAGTGCTTTGCCTGCTTCAGGAGGAGGCGAGGGGAGGACACCAGCCTTATGCCATCCGGGATTTCCAGCAGATGCCCCTCTGGACACCCTGTCTCATGCCATGAGCCAGGAGCTAGCTGATGACTGCAGGATCACTGCTTGTTGGCTCAGAGTCACTGGAGGTCAGTGCTGGAGCTTCAAATATATTTATGTAGATGAAATAGGAACGTGAGTTATGATAAGGGAAAGCATCAAGCCCACAATACCTATAATAGTGGTGTTGGTATGTAACAGTTGTACCTTCAGATTTGTATGGACAATCCCCACACAATTCCACCCAAGCTTCTTTTAGCAATGTGGCTGAATAAAAAAGGTAGCCGGGCTCACCTTCCCCATTTCCATGCTCCAATACAGTCAATTTTACCCCAGCCATTTCAAAAAGATATTTCTCTCACCGGGCCACCAGTGATGGACATGCTACAACATCCCTTGCCTGGGTATTCACTGAGCCCCTGTCCTAACTAACACATACAAAGATTTTTCCTACATGTAACTGACATAAGGGCCACTTCTGCATGGCTGATGTGGATGACTCCATCCTCAGCCATGCATGCATCTCTAAGAATTCTGCAAAAGGCAGCTGTGAGCTGATACCCCCCAGTGACTGATACACGTCCCTGCTCTGCCCCATCGCTTCTCCCTCTCCTCATTCCCTGAGCCCCACAGCCCCAACACAGCTGCCAGGCAGGCAGCACACATCAGGCCCAGCCAGTGCAGGGAGCAGGGCTGATAATTGGAAAGGAGAATTGCAAAGCACCAAAGCTTATCATCAGGCAGTGAGGGAGTGTTCAGCAGCAGGCCCAGCCTGAGGTCCAGAGTGGGCTGTCAGCCTTTGGTTAAGTGGCATGGGGCTGTCACACACAGCTGCTCTGCACCACGTGGATGAAGCAGGGGAATGGCTCCTCTCAGTGCAGCCTTCTTTTTCTGCTGGAGCTGTCAAGGCTATGGATAGGAGCATCAGAGTGGGAACCTGGCATGGCACAGCACAGCGCTCTGAGCACCTGCACTCGCCTGGTGCTTTCAGGGTAGTCTTAGGCACAGCTTCCAGCCTCTGAAGTGCCACCAAGCACCAGCACTGTGCACACAGAAATAGCAGCTATTTTCTTATGTATCTTTTATTCATTAACTGAGTAGTCTAAATATAGCCCCAATAAGCAGTAGCAAGAGATGGTGGGTGCCCTCTGTGGTCAGGTCTTTGCTGCTTGCCTACTTGCAGCACTGGTTTTGTGCACTAGATCCTTCACTTTGCTGTGACAAGTACCCTCTGCTCTCAGCCCTGAAGCAGACAGGTAATTTACATTACAGGTTGCTACCACACAAGCAAGCATTCCTGCAGCCCCAGGAATGAAGACAGCTCTTCTCATGCTCCTGCCACCCCCATGCCCTGTACAGTCCTCTTCTCCATCTTTGCACTGACTCCTGACCAGGTGATATCACTTCTGTCTGGATGTTCGGATAAACCAGGGTCCTGATGCAGCTGCTGTGGGTAAAACCTCAGGAATTCAAAGGCTGGCTCCTTTTGCAGGAGTTATTCTGATTCATTACCCAGGGTGGGTCCATCAGGAGCTCCCCAGTCTTAGCAGAGGAGGACCTAATCTTATCAGGGAGATAAAATGGAAAGTACTGCCTTTGCTGGGGGCTGGGAGACTTTCAGGACATATCTGGAGTATATGATGTGTTTGTAGCCTGTGTTCCTGACTTCGGCCTCATCTTGATATCAGGTAGCATTATCGCCATACCTGCTGACCACTCACTGCCAGCCAACATCTACCCCTTCACTTCGCAATTTACTCCAAGTAGTGGGCCAGTGGAGAAGAGGAAAGGCATCTCCTGTCCCAGAGCTGATTTTAGCCTACATCCTCACTGTAGCTTCTGCGGGAGTTACATATGTCTATCCCTTTTCCCAGTTCTGTAAGATCTGACAAAGTTGGTCTAGGGAGAAAAATTAAATGCCCATTTGTACTTTGACAAAGGTTGTGGATGTTTAGAGGTTTCTTGCCATATTCTAGGTAAAGAAACACGGTTCTGATCTCTTGCATGATGAAATAAGATGTCACTTGTCAGGTTATTATTGATTCCATCTTCTGTCCACTCCTAACAAAATAAGCTTTCCAACAAAGTAAAAATTCTAGATAGTCTCCAAAGCAGCCTACCACAAGGCTTTGTAATCTCTCCACAGGAATTCTTCAGCTCATCTGTCTCAGTGCTATTTCCTTGGAGTAAATACACTCCTCTATACCTTGAATTCCTTCTATTACTATACTTGAGGCAGCACAGCATTTCATAAAGAGATAAAAGCTTGTAAGTGGCACAATATCCTCATCAGAAGTAACCTGCCTTTTAGCAAATGGCCTCTCATCGATCTTCCTTTGCCCATGGTTAATTTTTCTCAGTAGCCAGAAAATTAACCCCCATGTCTTCTCTTGAGATAACAGGATGAGAAAAAAAGATGTCAGTGAGCAAATATTTGGTGATGAAGCCAAAGGAATCATATTCTTTGGAGACAAAACTCTCTTCACTTACAGATGAGTAGACAGCGATTAAGTTATAAGGAATCCAAGCTCCTTGCCAATTCATCCCCATCTGTTTGTCAGGAACAAATGCTTCGTTATTTAGATCGGTGAGAAGGCAAAGAGCAGGAGACAGGGCACTGAGCCATGCCCTTCTGCAGGCGCTTCCCTATCCACAGTTGCTTGCCTGGGAACTCCAGCACTAATGCTCCTTGCTGCTGACAGAGGGAGGGCGAGGGCTGGTGTGCCAGCAGAGGTATGCCCTGTCCAGGAAAGGACACCTGGATAGAAGAGAAATGAATGAAGATGGATATGCGAGGCTTAAGAAAAACAAAGGTGGGTGTGGGACATGAAGAAAGTCAAGGAGAGGTTTTCAGTGTCCCTGAGAGATCAAGGCACGTTGTACCACAGCTTTAGGAGCTGAGAGACTAGTGGGGCTATGAGCAACTGAAAGACTTGGTGATTCCTGGAGCTATGTTGCTGTAACACCAGTACAATGTGAAAAAAGTGAAGTTATGAGAAGAGCAAGCGCTCTCGCAAATACAGCATTAAGAGGCTCTGCAGCTCATATGAATCCACACACTCTACTGTCAAATGCATTGCCAACCCGCTAGACTTCCATTCTGCACTCACTCATCTATATGAAGGAGGAACAGTGCAGAAACTCATCCATGCTACAGCAGCATTGCCAAACATCCACATACAATATACTGACCAGAGTGGACCCAGTCTGAACATCTGTGAATTCAGCTGCAGTTCCATGTAATGTCAGAACAGTAATTACTCTTTCCACACTTAAAGGTCCCATTAGTCTAACTTAGGACTACAAGTATTTTGTACATTACAAAGGCATAATATTTAGGAAATCACCTAACCTGAAAGAAAAAAAAAAAAAGCTGACTTACAAAACTCTTGTCCCTGGCACTTTTGGGTTGTGTCACCTTTCCATTTTCATACAACCCCCAAACCAGCAAACAACTCTTTCTGGGCAGTGGAAAGTAACCTTTGCAGACCTATTTGCCACGTGTGAGTATTTATAGAGGATTTTCATTGTAAGTATCCTGAGATTTGCCTTGTTAGCAAACTCACATGTCAGGTGAGATTCTTTTCACTACAGCCTCTATTTTTCGCTCCTGCCTGTGCAGTGATCATGTATAGCATGGAAAGTGATCCTCCCAGGGAATGTACTCTGATTTCCGAAGAGAAAAGGTCACGCAGAGAGCCATCATGTATTCACCAGAACTTGCCAAGCATTTCTGTCTCTTTTCTATGTAAATAACTTGCAGGGATTTTTTCACATCTGATCAACCTTCCTCCACCAACAGTATATTAAGGAGTCAGTTGTGTATTTATCTGTAATCTACATAATCTTATTATCTCTGGTGAGATATGGAAGGCATAAATCAGAATGTAATTTGAAATTTTCATCATTCCCCTAGTTTGCAATGAATTTATAACAGAGAATATCAGAGATAGTAATTCTCCCAGCTATTTTTTTACATCAATTTTTGACATCCTAATCCCATTGATTGTTAATTTAAGCTTTAGACTAGCCTCCATCCTGTTACTGATTGGAACGTATTGACAAACATTTTTAAAGCATGTGTAAAGTAATGATTTAATAAAGATCTCAGCAGAGATTCTATACAAAAGTCAATGGGAGAATCCTCCCCTCTTCCTGGTGGACTCCTTCCCCTGTATTATCTGAGCACTTCTAACGAGTCACTTCGCAAACGGCAACAGGGGCACCTGAGAAAGAAGTTGAACTGCCGATGAGGGCAAATAACACTACTAAAGCAGTTTGTGGGTGGGAGCTGGAAAAACTCTCTCTTGTAGTCTACCCATTAGAAAAATATGCATCTACGGGTTTTAGGGTTTTTTTTTAATCATTCAAAGTTGGGTACTTACAGACCCCACCCTCTAGAACATAAAAGGGAACTTCATTACGGGAGGAGTTGCAGTGGATTTGCTTGCTTTTCTCCCTCATTTGACAGAACAAAAAAAGCTTCATGCAAAGGACCTTAATATTTTTGTCAGCATAGGGCAGGTTTGTATTTACTGACCCGGCAAATCAGGTTCCCTTTATAGACACACACCATTGCTATGAAGGCAAAAACATTTACATGAAACTGTATTAGATGTGCAATATTTTATGAGTTTTTTCTATTATTTTGGACCTTTTTTTGTTATTTTTAGAGGAAAAAAAAGGCTTCCGTTTTGTGCCTTCTTCCCTCTCTACACCTCTTCCTCTTCTGTTTTCTACATGCTCCCCTGATCCCTTGCCTCCTTTTGACCCTGCTTTACAGTAGTTTAATGAAGACCACATGTCTCTAGTTTGCCCATGAGAGTGTCATATGAGACAGCATTAGGTTTCCCTGTACTGCCTGCCCACAAGCCACCTTTTTGACTGTCAGGTCATCTTCCTAGGTGGCCACAACGGTTTCTCCCCATTGTTGCTGCAAGCCTCCTGCACCACGGAGGATTTTCATCTTCAGTGCCTCTTTTAGGAGCAGCGAGTTCTCCCGCGCTCCCTTTTCCATTAAAATTCCTTTCCACAAGACTGCATTTACCAATTCTTTGAGCGAGTTGAAGTCTTCTGGTTTAAGCTCATTAGTCCATCGCTTTCGCTCCCTCCTCTCCTGAAACTCAAGAGCTCTGCTTGCTGATTTGTAATCCACCCAGACTGCCTTTCTCCAGTGGCAGCTTCTCAATAAGTTTTCCCATGTTAACCATATAAACCAGCAGCAGACCACCAGCTACCAGGTACAGCTGCATATGCCTCATGTCACTGAAACAAAAAGCTTCTTTTTATCCCCAGAACTTCAGGGACGGGCTACATGATGTGGTCGCCTCCTGAACACGTATCTAGGACAGAGTTTCTGCTGCTGTGGGATGTATGCTACAGCAGGAATAGGCATTGCTTCCCCATGTCCCCTGCAGCATGCAGGTACCTCATTCAAGGTGTCAGCCTAGTGCAGCTGAAGCAGGATGCTGGTGGCTGCGCAATTAGCCTCCTAGTGTCCTTGTAAGCAATTCCCTTAGAGACAAGAACCAGTTTAAATGCTCAGGCTTTATGCTACATGGGGAGCTTCCCTACTCCCCATAAGCCCTAGAATTAAACTGGCTGGAAAGAGGTGGGTCTGTGAACTTCAAAGCTGTGTCAACATCCCAGTTCCTGAATCAATGGGCTTCTTTGCCCAGCAACAGGCAGTCAGATGTTCAGATGCAGTTACTACTTTTACACGGGTCTCATCTTGGATGCTGAATTTTTCTCTGAAGTTAAGAGAAGCAGCATCAGGTGCCCAGCAACACTTCAAAGTCACACACAGGTTGTCTTAGCAAAGGGTGACAAAAAACAATTAAGTCCACAAAAATCAAGGCATATAGATCTGAAATGCAAACTTTAGAAAACCAGGAAAAATATTTTTTTCCCAGATTTCTCCAGGAACAGCCACTACAATTCTCTGTTGGGCTGAAGATCAAGAAAATTATCTTTCTCGTTTACCCACATCATCTTACATAGTATTTTAAATGTAGTATAATTCACCATAATTTTCCACTTCTAATTGTAGAGTTCTTTAATTTCTAAGTCTAAAGCTTAAAAGAGGTAATTAAAACTTTTCAGTGTCAAATTCCCCTAGAACAAGTGGTCTGGGTGCACTGGATTACTATTACTGTTTAACACACACCCTCCCTCTCTCTGTCCTGCTTTTACTTTTCTCTGGCCATTTATTACCTTCTTTCTTTTCACTGCTTTCTATCTCAGGCTATCAAGGAGAGAGCAGAGTCTGATTCCCTTAATGAAATGCTTCACCTGCAGAGCCTGCTGAGAGCAGAATTGATAAAGGACAGCACCAGCCCAGGCAATTTCACTCACAGCGGGCACCTGCATGTGAAGCATACCATAAAATGGACCAAGGTTACTCACCCCCTGCCTCCCAGCACAAGTCACCAGCTGATAGTTGTTTCTTTCCACCCATCTCCTGCCAGGCACCACTTGCTCTGCCCCTACACAAGAGGCAGGAATCGGCCATGTAGACCAGTATTTGCTAGCTGGGATTGATCCCAGGTAAGGGCTCCAAACACTGAATGCTCAGCTGAAGCATGGCCTGGCCATGGGATCACTGGAGTCCTTCCTCAGGACACCTTCCTGGCAGCAACATCCCAGGGAGGATGCAGTCTCACTGGGTAAGACAACAGTCCCATAGAATTGCCACCACTGCAACCACCTGATGGGACTAAGGTGACTTGTAGCTGGTTTTGCAGCACCTGATAAAGGTACCAGCCTGATGTTTGGTGTTATTTAGGACAACCTACACATCCTTTTAGTTGGTGGCTCCTGCAGATTTATTTCAGCACAGGTTAGATCCCAAGTGATAGTGACACCATCACTCCGACACTGCTTTGCCCAAATCCCACTTTCTCCACTATTTGAAAATCCTGTCTATTACAGGACACCTTTCACCAGCTCAGGAATTTTTTTGTTTTGATAGAAGTATTCCTCAGAGCTTGATTGATACTGGGGCTGAGATTTTTCCCTTGGACAGGTTAGTTTGAGTAGTCATGAGAGAAACATGGTGATGCAAGGTAGGGAAGCTGGGCTCTACCATCTACTCCTTTTTTTCAGGGCAGGGAGTACAGTATGAAATTTAAAAGCTCCAGATTTGAAATAAATAAAAAGATTTTTCTTATATAGTTCATCATTTACTTATTAAGGTTATTTTACCATTTTGTACCTGAGACCAGAATATTTTGAAATCTAAAAACGCTTAAGCTTTTAAGGGGAACAGTTAGATCATATTAATAAATGCAGTTAGATCACATTAATAAAGTGGGATAAAAAGTTACGACAGACAACTTTTCTCATACTTCAGGGTATAAAATTCCAAGAACTGAAGGGTTTGAGAAACTCTCTTTCTAAACAGTGCTTCTTATGGAGGGCTCTAATAGTCTTTGTTAGATACTTGAATATCAAGCAATGCCAGGCATCTGGTAGAGCAATTTCTGCAGTAGCGGTGGGGAAAATGGCTATGATAAATACTCTTTCTATGCATCAGAAAATACCCATCATAGCATTTACAAAATTCAAGGACTGAAATTAAGACCTAAGAAGCAGAGTGCAATCTCTATGTACCTGATCACTTGGCTCTCCATTTAGCACAAAATTCCTAGTTGAGCTTAATGGAAAAATAGGAGTCTCAAAAGGATTTATTTGCCTCAGTACCTTTATAACTCTTATATAGAGCTCCAGAAGCCACATCTCAAAATCAGCCCTGCAGTCTTTACAGCATTATTCCAGAAAGCTTCCCATAATCACAATTTCATAAATGTGATTTGCTTTACAATGGTGCAAAATCCACCACCAGGAACTGGACTTGGGTAAAGATCTTTATCAATGAATGTGGCTGATTGCCACAAGCATTAATAATACATCATGCTACAGAAGGGTACAGGGCAAGGACAAAGATCCTGAACAGTATCTCCTTGAAGGAAAATAAAATACAGATTCATCTTTCCCAGCTGATAGAAAACAGTGATTGCCAAGAGTTATATTTAAGCTTAGAAACTTGGATATGCTTGGATATTTAAGCCTACAGTGAAACTATATACTACTGACCACTCCCACTGCTGAATAGGTAACCAGCTCAATTGATTTGGGACTCATAGGTCTATAAACCAGAAAGCAGTCCCCTTTGGTTTATCCACAAACTTATTCCTATATAAAAGTTGTTTCTTCCCAATCCCTATAATTGGTACTAATGTGAACAGCAATTATATTATTGCACACTGAGGGCTGAACGAATTAATTGGTGCAGCCTGGACCAGACCTGCTCCAAAAGTGGGAGACACGGGCCAGGCAGGCAGCAATCTTCCCACACTTTCTTTTGTGCTGCTTTAAAACTCAGCAGGGACCTCACAGAAACCTTACCCATAGCAACTGCTGAAGAGAGTCATAAATGCAGCTGCTCCCAAGGCTGTTAGTGCTCAGATCACACTAGCTGGTGCCATGTGCCCCCTCTCCCTCCTACAGGAGTCTGGTTTGTGTTTGCTGCCAGGCATCGCCACATCCCTGTTGGCACACTCATTTCTCCAAAGGCTCTATCCCATTGCTTAGGCAAAGAAGTCAGCCGAGATGAATTTTGCTCTAAATATACAATGATAGCTGTATACTCATCTAAGAATTTTCTCCTTAGATGTAATTCAGTAGCAGTTTTTACCTGACAGAGGCTGCTCTTTACGTATTTTATTGTCAGTCCTTTCTCTTCTTGATTTGGAGTCAGGTATCAGGCTGATTGCACGTTTCTAGTATGATATAATACAGTGGGGAAAGGGACAAGGGCCTTTATAGTATACAAAAGCCTGAAAGGATTTGTATTTAAATATTAATTTGGAGCTGGTCATAAAGTCACAGGAGGTGCTGGATCTAAATCCTGAACAAAGATTTTAGGAAAGAAAAAGGCCCAGAACCAAACAGACTTGCAATTCATAAATCTCAACAAAGACAGCAATGGCACAACCAGATGACTTTCTTTCTACATGCTGTGTGACTAGTCCAGTCAGTGTGGCTGCACTGTTTACTTAGGTAGTGAACTGGCTGCTGTTCAAGAGGATATGCTTTTCCTGGAATGCTGTAGGGATTTACTTTGTGAGCAGAAACACACCTCACAAGCCACCAAGCCCCACAGAGCATTCGCACATTGACCACAGCTGCTGCAATGCTCCTAAGCTGCAAGAGGCCAATGCCTACCCACCAGAGGACTGTGCCCTGGCAAAGAGGGAAACTAGCATTATCTCTGCCCTAGTGCCTCACAGACAATGCTGCCATGAGGAGTGCTCATACCAGACCCACAGGTAATGTGGTCAATGATACATTGCTATTGTCAAGGAAGCTTTGGATCCACAAAAGGAGCAGGGCACTTGATGTGCCTATCTTCCACTTCAGGAACAGAGCTGTAGCCCTTCTGTAACCCTGCTCTGCTGTCATCCCACTGAGGAGACATGCAGACTCCTCTGTTTCCAGGCTCAAAATTCCCTAAAGACTGCCTTCCAATCACCTGCAGAAGTACCTTATGCTTAGGAGGACTGCATTTCTCAAACCTCCTTATGCCTTCACAAACCATAATCCTTCATCCTTTTCATCTGCAAGAAGATCTTGGACACACATGATAAACCTCCTGAGGGGCAAATTGTTGTCAGCCATCAGTGTTAGTACAGCCATCTGGGACTTTAATTCAACCTCACCCATACTTCTTGCTTTCTAGAAAAATGACCAACCAGCAGTCTAGAGGCTACTTAACAGCAGGGGATGCCCCCAAAATATGAAATTTGTCATTCAGTTATTAATGCTGGTTGACTCGGAAGAGAAAATGAGCATGCATATTTACAATACTTTGCATTGTAGTTGTCAGGGCAATTCATCTGGAAGAACAGAGATTTCGGTTCCAGGCTGCAAGCATGTAGTTCATATTAAACAGTAAAAAATGAATTTGAAATTACTATTAGTAGTAAAGTGGATGTCAGTTGTATCCAGTTAGCACCCTAAACATTATGCAGCAGAGTATTATTCTGCTTTTCTGGTACTAAAATCACACTCACTGAATTGTAACCTGGGGGGGAAACGAATGTGTGCTTGCACCGTCCGCAACAAGGAGTATTTATCTGTTCCACAGCTTGGCTGCTAAGGCACTGTAGTGGGGAAATCAGTTTTTAGCACCCTCAGGAGAACGAATATACTGTGAGAAGGCAGTAGCCGCCACTGAGCTGTAGAATACAAGGGACTTCGAAGAGCTTGTTTGTGAAATGAAGAACTAAACTGTGAGAGCCATGCGAAGGAGGCACCTCTCTCAGCCCAGACACAAGCAGCAAAAAGTAAAAACCACCACAACAACAGCCAAAGTTATTCACAACAGTTTCTGATAAAAAGAAGGGCAGCATTTTCAAGGAGTGACACTTTACTTTCCCAGCTGGTTCTGACCACTCTGTATTCTTATCTCTGTATTTGTTTATCACAAGAATTATTTTTTTTTTTTTTTTTTTTTTTTTTTAATTAAAAAAAACAGGGTGTTCTTTCGCTTTGGCTTCTCCTGGTCCATTAATCTCTGAAACAGTAGTTTTCCCTGTGTTTTATTTCACAGTCTTGCACAGACTTGGAATTTCTGATGATAAAACCTGTGATACTTGTTCTTCTGGTGCTAAACCCACACCTCCTGACTTGTAACCAATGGCTGTAAAACCTGTAGCAGGGGAATTTAAGAACAGAAATTATCAAGCAAATTCCCACTGAAGTTCTCATTAAATTAGAAATGGGTTTTGCCCAGACTGAAATTGGATCTCAAGGACCAAGGCCAATCCAGGGATTATAACCCATGGTTATACCTGCTTGAAAAAAGTTGTGATATTGAATTAATAACACACCTTACAAACTGTTTTTTCCAAATCACCTTTGTGGAGCAGAGAAGAGGGACAATCACAGCATATGGCATCACATCCACTGAAATGCTGTTTGGACCAGCTGGCAAAGCACCCCTCAAAATCACTCTGAGTCAGCAGGTTTGGTAGTCACAAAGGCAGAGAAAGAAAAGGGTTTAGAATAGATCACAAAGCACACCACAATCCTACTCATCATGCAACTTCTGGAGTGTTCTCAAGGAAGATGAGGATTAAATGGGTAAAGGCTTTTAAACAGTCTCTCATGCGAAGGAATGGAATTAGGCCCACAAAAGTAATTTGCTTAGAATATTAACCTGGGAAATGGGAGATATGTTTGAACTCCTTTGTGGCAGAAGAGCAACTGAACTTGGGTCGTTTACAGACTGATTACCCTAACCAGGAGTAATTTTAAATAAAAAGAGGGAACTGGGATTTCTTCTCCAGCTGTGCTTGTCACAGGGCTTGATCTTATAATTGTGGTCTTACATATATCTACAGGATGGTCTCTACATATCATAGATATATAGAATATATCTACAGGATGAGACAAGTAGGAATTAGGCCTATGAATAAGAAAGGTAGGTAAACAACTTCAGTTTTAAATATAGAATTTAATTTCTAATGTATATAAAGTAATAAATTAACATGTATTTATCTAAAGCTAAGAATGGCTTATGTAATGTAGAAAAACGTGTGAAAAAATGTCAAAATAACAGAATCACAGAATCAACTCAGTTGGAAAAGACCATTAAGATCATCAAGTCCAACCATTACCAGCACTGCCAAGTCCAGCACTAAACCATGTCACTGAGGGGCCTGTTTACCTTGGTTTTGAACACTTCCAGGGATGGTGATTCCACTACTGCCCTGGGCAGCCCGTTCCAATGCTTGACCACCCTTTTAGTGAAGAATTTTTTCCCAGCATCCAATCTAAACCTCCTCTGGTGCAGCTTGAGGCTGTTTCTTCTTGTCCTATCACTTGTTACTTGGGAGAAGAGACTGACCCTCAACTCACTGCAACCTCCTTTCATGTAGTTGTAAACAGCGATAAAATCCACCCAAGCATGCTTTTCTCCTGACTAAACAACTCCAGTTCCCTCAGCCATTCCCCATCACACTTGTGCTCCAAATCCTTCGCCAGCTCCGTTCCCTTCTCTGGACCCACTCCAGCACCTCCATATCTCTCTTGTGGTGAAAGGCCCAGAACGGAACACAGGATTTGAGGCGCAGCCTCACCCAGCACAGGGGGAATGATCCCTGCCCAGTACATGAAAACAGTGGGACTTTTGCACAGCAAAAACCCTTGAGAATAAAAATAATAAAAAAAAAAAAAAAAACAAAAACAAAAAAACCCAAAAAAAACCGCAAAATGTCTTTTTTTAAAAAAATGAATTTTAATAAGAGCGAGAAACGCTGCACAACTGGGAAGGCAGGGTAGTCTGACAGGGACCGCGGCCAGGCCTCGCCGGGGGAGTCCCTGACGGCTGCTGGACGCCTGTGGACGTGTTCCTGTCGCTCCCCGGGGTGCCGCCCCGGCCCCTCGCCCTCCCGGCGAGTGCTGGGGCCGGTGGAGAAGAGCCGGAGAATTGCGGAGAGAAGCCCAGGCCTGCGGCTGCCATTCCCGCACCGCGGCCCAGCCGCAACCAGCGGAGGGCGGCACGCTGCCATGGCAACGCGAACCGGCGGGGCGCTGCCCCGGAAGTGAACACGCGGGGCCTAGTCAGGCCCTGCCCCGCCCCGCGCTTCGTCAGGCGGTCCGCGCAGGTTGACGTGTCGCGCGCGGGAGAAACCGGAAGTGGCGGCCGTCGGGGGCGGGGGGAGATACGAAGCCGCGACCGTCGCTGCCGCGAGCGCCCGGGGACCCTCCCCCCGCCTCGGCTCCCGTCTCTCCCTCAGGCCGTTCACCGCCGTTCCGCCGCCCTGACATGGCTCTGCGGAGACTACTCTGCATCGCCGCGGCGCTGGCGGCGGCCGCACCCCACGTCGCTGTCGCCTTCTACCTGCCGGGCCTGGCGCCCGTCAACTTCTGCGAGGCTGGCAAGGAGAAGCCGGAGTGCAAGGTGAGGGAGGCCCGCAGAGCTGAGGGGAGGCGAGTCCCCCGGGCCTGGGCTGCAGTGCGGCCCGGCTTTGTGAGGCTTGTGTGTGGGCCTGCGGGTGTTAGTTTTCCCGGAGGGTTTTTAGCTGCCTGGCTGTAGCGTCCCCCGCGGCCCAGGGACTGTGTGGCTGCAGGGACTCGGAGCATGTCCCCACTGTAAGCGGGAAAAGTAGAGCGCCCGCGGCCCCTTGCAAACTGTCAGCTTACCTCGTGAGCATTGGTCACATTGGGGAAATAGGAAGCCCTGGCCGCTTATCTCTCGGGCCCTTTTAAATACCTGTTGGAAAGTTGCAGAAGTAACAATACTAGTAATAGGTAGTGTCGGGGTGTCTGTGGTTCTAGGCAGGAGCGAGCAGCTGAGGGCTGCAAGCATATGCAAATCGAGGCAAGCATGCAGTGACTCTTCCCGTGCTGCAGCGTCCTGGTTCCTAGAACTTTGAAGTGTAGTATTTCTGGGACTCAGAGTTTCGAATGAAACTGAAACTTATTGTCATGCCTAGATAAGTGACAAGTAAAGTTTGCACAACCAGATTGCTTATTGAATGAGGGAGGTGATCCTGTCCCTCTACTCTGCTCTCATGAGACCTCACTTGGAGTATTGAGTGCAGTTCTGGTGTCCTCAACATAAAAAGGATATGGAACTGTTGGAACAAGTCCAGAGGAGGGCCACGAGGATGAT
>JASSUY010032629.1:0-18586 GCA_032466535.1 Forpus xanthops | reverse complement strand
TCAGCCTTCAGTAAGATCAACAGATCAACCAACACTTCTGTTCAAAAACTAGGGGGCAGGCAGGAGGGTGACTCAGTAAGGAAGCACAGGGAGAAGAGTCAGCCAAAGCAGTAGGAAACAGGATATTAGTTCTTACTGTTTTGAGGAAAAAAAAAAAAAGGTTCTTACGAAAACCTTTCTACATAAATTTTTCTCCTACAAAATGACATCTACATGTAAATCCCATACAAGTTTTGAAATAAAGTAGTATAAATATTTAAGGATCATTGTAGTTTAGCTTTAAGTTCTAAAGTGAAGGGAAAACACTCCTTACGAGAATCCTAAATTTGAGGAGGGCTCTAAACAGGCATAAGAGTAACTATAAAATACATTTTCCCTGTTACCTACTTAAAAGGTAAAACAGATGTACATCACTAAAGTGAAAGTTCTTTATTGCGTTTGTGAAGGACAATTCCTACATCCATCACTTCCCACTTCTGATGCTCATATAAACGCAATAGCTAGAGTGTAAGTCACAAAGCGACAGTCTGAAAACATCTTGTTTCCACAACTCTTTCCTTTTGGTAATGGCAGCTTCAAGGCAAGTGACAGCCAAACTTCTGCATTTGGAATTTTAAATTATCTAACTGAAAGGACTTGAGTTTTAGGAACAACCATGTGAAAGTTTTTTATTTTTTTTTTTTTAAAAAAAAAAAAAAAATAAAAAGGGGCATGACACCGGATAAACACTTATCCATCTTGGGCATGAACTCGGTAATGTTTGTGAGAATACAGGTGAAAATAGCAGAGGTCCGGTATGAGTAGTTAAGAGTATTCCTCCTGTTCTATTTTCAAAAACAACAGACAATACAAGATTTTGATTCTTAAATTTATTTTTAGCAGGATGTGTGTACTAATGGATGGTGACATCATTAGAAGATAGGTCCATGTCCACCACCTGCAACAGAAGCTAGACAGATGTTAAAGAAAACCATTTAAGAGTTTAAGATGACACTACTTACCCAGAGCAGACTTAAGTCACCTAATTAAGAAGTACAGTTAGTTATTGATGAAGACATAATAGCTCATATTTATCTCTTGTCAAAATTTTCTGTCAAGACTTAACACATACATTACCTTGACTTTGATACAAATCATGCACTTCTGTCAGAAAAAACTGTTACAGAAACTTATAAAAAAATACTTATGGAAAGATGGGTCATTCAAAGTCACTTACCTGTAAATTTTTTTCTTCAGAAGATAAAGTATCTGCAAATTTAGGTCTAAAGCTCCCATCTTAAGTTTAAAGTTAGTAAAAATTCTCTGGGAATGCAAATTCTACTTTTGTTAAACCAGATCAACAGCAGGCAACATTTCTAGGTCCTGCTAAGAATATAACCACTTGTTTCTTTCCATACCTGGGTATCTGACAAATAGGTAGGATCTCAGCAATGTAGTTACAGACTGGCAATATTAATTCAGAAAGAAATGAAGACTTGATGCAATCCAGAGACCATTTTATACTAAAATGTCAATTGACGGAAGCCTAACAAATGAAAGAAGCTTTTCTAAAACAAGATTCGATGATTTGAAGTTCATTTGACAAGAAATTAAACTTACAGCAGCAAAACCTAGGGAGAGACAGCTCAGGAAACAGAGTATGAGGAAGAAATTCTTTACTGTAAGGGTGGTGAGGCACTGGAATGGGCTTCCCAGGGAAGTTATGAATGCTCCATAAGTGGCAGTGTTCAAGGCCACGTTGGACATAGCCTTGTGTGGCACAGTTTAGTGTGAGGTGTCCCTGCCCCTGGCCAGGGAGGTTGGAACTAGATGATCTTAAGGTCCTTTCCAACCCTAACTATTCTATGATTCTAATTAAGTGACAGCCCCTTTCCCAATGCTATTTTAAATAAAAAGCCAAGAAGCAAGGCACAACCTGAGATACGGTAATTTCTAAGACTGTAAAAACAGAGTCCTTGCTTCAGAAAATAAATGCCTCTGGCTACAGGTATTTTGTGTTTACATTAGAAGATTAACAATTTCTTCAACATAAAAAAAGAAAAAAAAAAAGGTAAACTAAGTCAACTGGCCCTATAGACAATACCATGAAGACATTCTGATCTTAGACTTCAAAACTTCAGAATACTTATCAGCCTGAAATTCTCAAACCAAAAGGAACTACTGCTAATGAGCATAAAGCCACTTTACTTAACACAAGTTTAGAAACTTGATTTTAAGGTTCTTGTTCTTTCTTGGTTCATAATTTTTTATTAGTACCCTGGGTGACTCCACCTTGGCTCAGTTCTTTATTAATAACCTGCATTTATACCTCATTGATTAGCCCGAAAACTTTCTTGCAGTTTACCTCAACATCCTAGAACTTCACCTCATTAAAGTAGACCACTACAGGTACTATATCCTGCTTTCTAAAGAAAGACCTTTAAAAACAGTCCAAACCAGAAAGTGTGCTGTATTAGAATGAGATTCTTTAACAGCTAAGTAATTCAGACAAGAAACCCAGTTTTAGGGACCATGACAGCCTCAAATTAAGAAACTGCTTCCCCTTGGAGTTTGAACTTTTCGATCCAGTAACACTGGAGAATTAAACAGGTTTTTATTTCTTGAAAAATAACTAGCCTGTTATCTGTTCACAGCTGCACTCATTTGCACTTTGTGATTAAACAAGCTCTCTTGTTTTTACAGAAGTATAAATCTGCCGGAATAACAAAGTCACTACTTTTTGAGCAACAAACTATCACAGTGGTCTATTTAAATGCGATCTAATTGCTGGGAACAATCGACAAAGGAATTAAGTGTCAAGTTAATCAGCTCTACCCTGGTATTGCAGGAGCCTGTCCTTTAAACATATTAAGTACACACACACACACAGCAGAAAGGTAAGGCAGGTGATGAAAAGCTTGAGACTTCCTGTTCTTTAATCCCCCAGGGTCCATTTTCCAGTTGGACAGTTGCTACTGTAATCAGCACTACCGTGCATAACATCTACCTTACACAAAGTTGGTTGATACTCTTCCCACAGGATAAGCAGTGAAGTTGCTAGGAAGAACCTTCATCAATTGCTTTTCTGTGAGGCATAGAGCAAAGGAAGGCAGTCAAGAAATGAGTAGTCTAGGAATGACACAACTGATCTGAATGATCACTGCAGATACATTATGAACAACATTTTCCTGAACAAAGGCACCACAAAAACTGAATTCGTTATGAAGTTACAAAAGCATAAAGAAACCATGGAGTTAAGAAAATGTTCTTGACAGTTCTATATGATGAAACCTGAGAATTAATTAGTTTGTGCACCATGGCCACCTGCAAAAGGACACAGCTTCAGTTCTATTATTGTATCCAAGTTTGTGCTGGAACCTATGTCTTAAAGCTGAGACAAAGGATTTAGGAAGCAATGGACATAAAACTATGAAACTATTTAGAATATGTGGATATTCAACAGGAAGCTTGACAGTATTATACACTAGGAAAGGAAACAGATGACTAAGAGCAAAGAACAAAGTAACTTAGGGG
The DNA here is from genome assembly GCA_032466535.1 of Forpus xanthops. Classification (NCBI taxonomy): domain Eukaryota; kingdom Metazoa; phylum Chordata; class Aves; order Psittaciformes; family Psittacidae; genus Forpus; species Forpus xanthops. Next base: position 15,073 of record JASSUY010032629.1, on the reverse strand, counting down.
ATCACTTGCCAATAATGAACTGTTCACCCCATCCTCCTTTTATTAATGATTTGTCCTCTCCCTATGGTACTAGTGCTGCTAATCAGCTGTGCTAGAGGCTGTAGAAGCTAAAACTACATTTTACTGGGTTTAATGAATACCTGTGCCAGGTTAAAAAGTTGTGCTGAGATCAGTAAATCCTTCCCTTTTGAAGTGACTTCACAAACCTACAACTACCAGAAAAATCATTCTACTCATTAAAAGGATAGCATTAAACAATGCAATACATAACTAAGACAACAATGAAAAGAATAAAATTTTTCTCTCTATGAATAATTCGAACTTGTACCTTTTAGGATATGACTTTATACCTGCACTACTAAAACTAAGCCTATATGTATAATGCAAATTGAATAGGCTGAAAAAAAACCAAACACTGAAGTAATTACAGCTGTAATATTACCTAATGTTGAACTGGTTTACGATTTGGAACACAAGAACATTGTTAATAAAGTGCTGGAAGCAAAGACCTAACAGTGGCAATTAAATATTTACTTTTGGAGAGAAAAGCTGTTTAGGCAAACTAAAAACATTTGCAAGAACAAGCTTTAGCAAAGAATGGACTAAAACAGAACATTACGCACTTCCAGCTTATGTTCCTTCTCTGCAAGGAATTCTTTTTGACATCGGAGAAAGTCCGACAACATTCGAGTTAGCTGTTTTCTATCGTCTATTTCAGCTGCCAACCTGCCATTGTAATCCGCCAGCAACATACATGCATCATCTACCATTTTGGAAAGTTGTTCTCCAGACTCCTTATCTAAAAAGGAAGCAGAGAAAAACAAGTAAAGCATAATTTCAATACATACTTTTAAGCTCTCAGGACAGCATTTCGGTTACTGGGACCCCAACCCTCACCTGTTATTCTGTCTAACAGGGACACATCCTGGACCTCTATAGGCAAAGAAGCTATTCTCTGATGAACTGCTGCATCCCCAGAGGCAGCGTTTTCTAGTTCTTGTAATGCTCTAATGAGATCTGTGGTCTGAAAGAAGCATGCAAGATTGAAAACTAGTTTAAATAAACAGATCCTAGCACAAAACAGTATTTCACAATAAGCTTATGGAATAAATTTGATGGTAATCTAAGCAGCTTTTATAATGTCAGCACAGCAGTATTTTACCCCTTCTCAGACTGAAAATAAAACAAAGTCAAGCCATTATTTCCCAGAACACTGCAGTGTTCCTAGTTTTAAAGGTCATATTCCTAAAATAGATTTTTCATTTAAATTATTGATGTAAGACTACTTCCAAGTCTTTTTTTTAAACATTAGTGATAATTTTACTATACCTTTCATTTTACTATACATTTTCTACATTATTTTTCTTGTAGTTCTGCTTCACTATTTCATCAGACTAGATCAGAGCACTTCTTTTGGAAGTAGGGCTGATGTTCATAGAAGCCCAGATGTCTGTTACAGAGAAACATACTAAATAGTGATTACTTGAGGGAAGACATTCTTGCCATTACAGAAAGCCTTTTGAGATGGGGCAGTACCATTAAAAACAAAAATTAAAAAAAAAAAAACACCAAACCCCACAAGAACTATAGAAGCCATAACAATGCAAGGTAGACAAGAACTTTCCCCAACTATCTTGATTACTACATTGAAAAATATTTTACTGTTAAATCAATAATAACCTTATTCTAATACATGTGTTACTTGTTACCACTCTGGAAACCTAATGAGAACTTGAAACATTGTAGAAGCTAATGCTGAAATCCTACTGTGACCAAGGCAGGGTATCTAGTTAATGCACTCTGGTCAAGTATCAAACTGACTTAGCATGCTCCACCTGTAACACAAAGTACTGTGAAGGAGTTTCAGGTCTAGTCCCCCCAGCTCAGAAACCATTACCTCATTAAAAAGAAAAGAAGAGACCATTAAGAAGCAAGAGTAACTGAAAAATTCTGTATCAAAACATATGCAGACAAAATTTTACAAACATGCTTTTACCTGAGGAGGGTCAGAAGGAGAACTTCGGGGTGAACAGTTATTTTCATCAACTTTTATCTGTTCATACGTGCGCTTTCTCACCTTTCTGTCTCCATCTAAATGAAAACAAGCACAGCAGTCAGGGAAATAATATTCTAAAGAAAAGACTGAATTTTCATACACATAAAATACTTACACAAAGCTTGCCTAAGTTGTTCTAACACATCATTTTCATAAACAGACCTTTCTTCCCAGATAGAGAGCACTCGGCCAAGGTGCTTCTTACAACTCTCGTCAGACTCACTGTTACAAGGAGAAAATCAAAAATCAGCACTAGGTGAAAGTACAGCACTGCTGCAGGATTATATCACAGAAGGACTGTGACATGCCTTAGCAATATCAAAGTATGAGAAGTCAACAACAGAAAATAGCAAAATCACATTTTAAAGGAAATAAAGCAAAGACGAGTTCAACAGGTCTTAGCAAGCACCAAAAAAAGGGCCAGCGCCCAATTCTCTTTCTGTTTGCTTGCTTGACCCGTGAATCTGTAGGTGTGTAGTCCCAGTACACAAACACTGCAAATAGGTTTGTGTTGCATCACTAGCTGTGTACCATGTGAAAATAATTCTGTATTCAAGAGTCTGGAACCATCATACAACAAGCTGAATGGCTGCTGGGGAAAAAAAAAATCATACAACACCAGTAATGAAGCACATCAAACTGCTGTACCACATAAAATACAGATGGAAAACAAGTCTTAATTTAAGGCATAGCTAATACCTTTCTAAGGCAAAAGGGACTGAATGCAGATGAATTTACTACACAACTTCATCCAATACCATTAAGACTGAGATCAAAAGAACACTGAATAAATTAAATTAACAAGGCTTCCAAGTACAGAAATTAGCACACAAAGACTAGCTGAGTCAGGAGAGATGCACTGAGGACTTCTCTACTACCCCCCAAATACAATGTGATGTAGGACATTGCACATGACAGTATACTGTACCTTGAAACATGCTTAAAAGCCTCCACTATTACTGGAGCAAAATCTTTTGTAAATTCTGGTCCTTTCCTTTTGCTGTTCTGTATGACATCATTGGCCAAGTACAGGAACGTCAGCTTCCTACTTGGTTTTGCTAATAAACAGAGCGATAAACAAGAAAAATTAGAAAACTTAATTACTCAAATTAATACCTCTTTACCCATATTTATGCTAAATACAAAAACCAAATCAAGTATGTTTTTCCTATTCTGATTACTGCTTACAACATTTCACTCTAGTTCTGTATTTAAAAATGGGAGACGACTTTGGTCACCCATTGGCTTTTCCCTCCCTTCTGCTGTAACTCTGCTCAGATTCTTCCTCCTTCATAATATTACATGAGTTCCTTCTAGCACCGTCTCCAAAAATAAACAGAAAACATGACACACTAAAGTGTTCTTCAGTCCCCAACTATTTTCACATGTTTTCCTGAGCCCTACGTGATTAGCGTCTTTGGTAGCCTTTATGGATTTCTTCCAAGTACTTTAGCTTCCCTTTACGCCTGCATCTCTTATACCAATGAAGTCTTTTGACAAGGAGTTTCAGATCCACAATCACTTATATGAAAAAACACCTTTCAGTTTTAATTTAGTCCTATATATAACCACCCCTCATTCTCATATTTGAGTAAACTGAACAGTCAGTCCTCGTCTATCTCTCCACACCATTCAGGTACTTCTCTTCCTTATCTTCTAATCATTAATACACATGTGTGTGCAGCTGTAATATTAAGAAAGCATTTCTAAAAATCACTATCAAGCTTCTGAGGTATATCTCTTCTCCAAGCATCTCAAGCATTCTAGCCATTCCCATTTATTTAATATTAATTACAAGCTTCAAATTTACAAGTTGCTTTCGAAAATCTATTGCATATTTCAAATGCTCCTACTCATGTATTTTCATTTTCCACCCCACTTCATCTAATCTTCATTAGCCTACAGGTTTCTCAGAGCTGCAACTCTTATTACTACACTTCTAGCATTGTGTTAACACCAAAAAAATTTCAGGCTCCATTACCAACCACAGCCTCCGCACATATGCTGACTTTAAAAAAAAAGTTTTCTCTTAAAAGATGGATTTAAGTTTTTCTGCCCTCCTGAGGAAAGCAGCACTGTGGTAAAGCCTTTACAAGTTTTTTTTAAATAGATGCTCAGTTCCCAATATGATCTGATTTTGTTAATTTCTGCTGCAACCTCTCAAACATTCAGAACAACCAACCTCACACGGAACGGAAGAATTCAACCTTGGTATGCTTCCATTCTAAGGAAATGCTTTTGAGAATAAATTTTGCACTACAGAAAGATTTCTGTGATGGACTTATCCTTGGAATATTGAATTTTTACTTTCTCTTGGACAGGTATGTCCAACAAGTTAAGGTAGTTCTGGATTAAGGGGAAGGTGAGGAGGTAACAACTGTTATAAGTAAAAATGCACCTATCTCTTAGAATCAAGGCAAACTAAAGAGTGGCAAAAAAAGAATTAGTTTTGAAGTGCTGAACACATGGTAGGTCTATTAAAAGTCTGCTCCAAACAATGCAGGCACTACATGCAAACACCTTGGAAATTAATCTATTTGAGTAAAAATCTGACTAAAATAAAATGAAGACTTTATAAACATGCTACTTAATTTCTATGTTAAAAACTGACTGACATAAACCAACACATCTCCTACCTACTCTTTCAGGTAAATCACAGCTCTGACATAGAAAACTTTGAATTATGTCAGAGAGTCTTAGAAAACACATCTTGTCTCATGAGCGCACCAAAATGTTTATGTTTATTAAAGCTGACCCTGACCCCTACTCCCATTTCTTAAATAAGCCCACAATTAGGACTCAAAATTTAACAAAGCATGCTGTTCCCTATACTATTATCCTCTGAACTGCGTGCAGGATAGGTCATTGCCCATCCATTTAACAGAAAAAGAATCATGTTTTAACCCTCAGAGATGCAACTCATTTGTGACAAGCCAACTTCCTTGTTTCCAACAAGTAACCATCTTGATGGTAAAGACAAGGGATATATGTAGTGGCATGAAGTCAGGTGATGCTGATTTTCACAAAGCCTTGACTATCTATTCTGTACATTAAACAGATCAATATACCATGTTTGGAATAAGCATGCTAAACCCAGAAGTCACTTAAAACACTATTACTCTATCTGTGGCTTTGGTTAGAAATTCAACTAAAATTCTACTCTTATGTTTCTAGACAAAATGTGAAGTAAAATTTAGTTCCTCTTGCTGTAAGAACGCTCTGCAGAATTCCAAAGCTAAACATGTCATCTACTCTCAAGAAGGGTTCCTGTCCAGTTCAGAAATGTTCAGGAGCTACATACTGGCCTACTATCACAGCCTTACACATGAGGCTAAGGTGCAATGTAACACTTAGCAACTGGGGTTGACAACCCTTAGCTGAAAAAACATTTAGTGTTCTATCACTGCTATGACCCCAAATTAACTATGGAAGTCTGAAATACAAGATTAAATTCCAGACTAAACAGACCTGCTCTGGAAAAACAAAACACACAAACAAGATCTCCTTAAAAGCGTCCCTCCTCCAGTAGCAGTTATAACAGCTTTTCAACCCTAGGCTTTGATATACCTCAGAACACCAAAACGGATCAAAGAACAGTTACAGACTATTTTAAAAAAAGTCTCTTCAACAAATGGCAAGGCTATTCGCAAAAGTTCTCTTACTGTCAGCAGAAAGTGAAAGAAAAAAAAATGGAAGATCTTAGGTTAAAGAATGATCTGAAAGGCATGTACTGCCAAAATAGTGTTAGAAGTAGCTAGCCCACACTACCTCTGGTACACTAAGTACAGTCTGCAAACACAAAACTGCAAAGAAAGCATTCATGTTGGACTGAGTCATCTTTTCAGACACTCTTGTGCAGTGTCCACATAACTTTTCTGCTTGTTTCAGTTTTATTTACCATTTACCCACCAAAGCAGTTCCCTAAAGCACTAGATTCTGAAATATTTTAACAGGTTAATGGTGCTGGTTGGTATAAAGGCCATATTAAGCACATTAAGCATCCACAGCGAGACTAAATAGGATTGGCACCTTGCGACTAAACTAAGTCTGTCTCAAAAACGTATCTGACATACTTAAATACCAAAGAGTACTGTGCAGGCATACATGGAATTTAACCTGCAACTAGTGTAATCAGGCATCTACAGTGGGCAGACTTAGCATTCTCATTATCAAGTCTTAGTTTCCAGCAAGCTATACTTCTTCAGAATGCATACCTGTTAGTCCAATCTAGGCACTCCTAGTTCTCTACCAGTCCAGTATGAATGTCCTGACATTGTATGCTTGAAACCACAAAACTCAGTGAACTATAATGCTGATGAGCCACCACTTTAAGTGAAGAAAGTCTAGAATTTTACCCTGGAAAGCAGTAAGCAAGTTATCTTCACAGAGGTTAACTCTGGTAATCAAAGCCACCATAATCCTATTCATCTTCTCCATGTCTACCTCCTGGCACTGGAAATTGAGCCCCCATAAAGATTGATAGAAACATGCCATGTCTGGCTCTTCTATACCCCTTCCCTAGAGCTGAGATGTATTTGCTGCCTTAGACACACAAGCATAAGCGATTTCATCTACATCCCACTACAAGTGAAAGATTTTCAGATGCATCAATAGACTATACATCAGGCTTTCACTTACTACAGGCCAGCTCTACTATGAATGAAAATATCATTTAACAAAAGGTTTTGAGAAAGTGAACATCACCAGGTTAAAATCCCACAATAGTTATCAGCACTAAACAGTTTCTTTTTTTTACTAAAGTTCTTTAACATGGATTCAGATAAATATCTGGCTCAATTGCTTTTCGATTACATTGGTTTTATACATATACCGCAGAATATGAGTCTCAGCAACTTCCAAAATCCCTGGGACATTTCCTATATCATGACATGCTTCACATCTTCACAAAAGAAGTTAAATGACATCTCTGTAAACATCTGACAAGCTTTCAAGCTTTTTATTATAAGACCAAACTCATCTTAAGTCAACCAGCACTGAAACTTGAGCACAGGATCACCGACCTTTCACAGCGAGTGCTAAATCTGAGTTTTTACGCAAGCTGATCAAGTGCAGCATCTTTGGTAACATGGGTGAAGGTAGCAACATGGCTGTAAAGTCTCTTGAGAGGCTACCACGAGAAAAGACAATTCAAAAATAATATAATCCATAAAGGGTACATTGTACATCAAGTACTTCATCTTAAAGTACATTAGCCTTCTGTTATGCAAAAGTTAAACTAAGCGTTCAACACTGCACTGTCACCTGATTGTCCTGGTGAACTTTACCAAGGTTTAAGAACAGTTGTGTTTCCTTTTCGAAGGCAGGAATGAGACTGCCTACAGAATGTGCGTTCAAGATTTGAGGGTCCAAGCGAGTTTGGAGTCTAGTGGACAAAAGAAACACAGCATACAGCTACTGCTGGGAAAGAGGCCATCAGCATCAAATTACCATGGGGATGTGAAAAAGCTGGTCAAAAACAAAGGAAACCCTTCCAAAAATAATTACTTTGCAGAAGTTTCCCACATACTTCGTATATCCTGAATTACCTGAACACATGAAACAAACCAACTCCTTTCATTGCCTCGCCTGGCTGGTACAAAGCCAAAATGGGTATAAATCCACAGCAATAACAGTTTTAGGATAGAAAAAATATACCACACCAAAGTATTCCAAAGCAGAATGGTGAAAAATAAACAGGTACAGGTAAGACATGAAGACACAAGTGGCACAGCAATAAAATAATACAGATTTGTACACACTGCATTCTTTCAAAACTAATATTAGAGACTCAACTACTCAGGCTGGATTACACAACCCAAATGTGACTATTTTAAGTGAGAGATTCTGACATTGCTCATCTGTTGCTCCTGACTATAGGTAATTTTATAAATCATTATGTAATAAATACATTTCTCTAACTTAACTCACATTCACCTGAAGTTCTGCCTGCTGTTGGTTGATCTCCAAACCTTTCTGTATAGATGAAAAGATTCATGTGGGTAAGCAGGAAGCACAAGTACCTCCATCTAAGTATCTTACTGGCCTCCCCAAGAACACCTACTAACCAGTAAATCAGTAAGCTATAGTTTTATTTAAAATGTTTCTTTTCAAAAGAAAACCGAATCTATTCTCTCAGGTGTACCACACTGGCCAATGACGCTATACCACCAATATGTAGAATAATCTACAACTACCAGTAATGAAAGATTCTTTCTCTACTATGTACTGCAGAAAAACTGCATTATATAGTAGAGAAAATAACTGTTTTAAATCAGGAACTTTTTTCCTTAAATCAACTTCACATTTGCAGAGCAATACATTTCCACTACTTTTGGTTGTGGTTCTGCCTCAAATCAGTTAACTGAGTATTAGGGTAATTCAGATGTAGTATAACTTGCAAATCTGGTTTTAATATTGCTAGATCTTCCCAATTTGCCTACTAAGAGCCTCTATCTTCTCATTTTCAGCAGCATTGAGCAACTGCCACAACAGCCACTCGCTTCAGAAAAACCTACTGCATCAATGCCAACAGCTGTAATAACTGAGGAAATAAACAATAGTGTTATGGCCCAGCAGCAGCAGTGGCAGACAAACAGCCATAAATAATTAAAAATAGTAACTTCTTATACCACTGAACAACTTCTTCATCTGGAGAACAACAGAAAGGTCAACCATAATAAACTGGAACAGGTAAACTGGCAGGGCTGAGTGCTAAAAATATGTCCCTCCATGGCAGCCCAGATGTACACAACTGTTACAGAGCTTTAGCTGTCTTAAAGACAAAATACAATGGCTCTGCTAACCTGGATAAGCTGTGCAGTGAAGACACAGTGTGACACAGGTGGGGCAACAGATGACAGCCAAAACAAAGAGGTCAAGTGATTACAGAGGGGCAGGTTCAGCATCAGTTTCTGAGACTGACTTATCTACAACATGCCACATCAGGCTCTGAGGAAACAGATATTTGAATCTGAAATTAGGTTAAAAGATACAACACAACAACTGTTAAAATATCACTGGGTTGTAAATACCTAACAAGTGACATGGCTGGACCTGGAAAAGCTAACAAAAAATTAGTTGACAGGAACAGTACAGAAAAAAGAAAAAAAAAACCACTGGAATTAAAATTAAAAAGTCCCATACTACCAAACTCAAACACTTCACAATTTTACTTTTTTTTTTTTATAAAAGAACACGCTTTAACCCAGTACAGCAAATACTACATGAAGCCGACTGAATGAGCATCTACTATTCATCCTTGAAGGTTGATGCTTTGAATTATGGAACTGAAATTTTAAATTTCAAAGCACACAAACAACCCCTACAGCTGCAGGGTATCCTGAAACCAGCAGTTAAGAGATGTATGCATGAGAACATCTGTTTTACAAATAACAAAGAATGTCTTAACAGCTCCCATCTCAGAAAAGCCTCTTCAAGGGGGCTCCTAAGAGTTTTCACAACGGCTGCAGGTTTACAAAACAAAATTGCATGTATCATGCCACTACTTAGTTAAAACAACCCAAACAAACAAAAAAAACCCCAAAACAAAACAAAAAAATCCAATCAACCCTGTAAGTCAACACTTTTATATACACAAAATTAAACAGTTTTAACAGGCCCACTAGTTGCATTTTGGGAATGACTGGTGTATTCACATTACAGTTAATTAATTAGCACTACTTAAGTACTTAAATCGTGTGCAAGCTTACAACTAGCAAGTATTTAACTTCAAGTGTTACATTTCATACATCTGAAAGCTAGCTGGAACAAGACCTTTTTCCTCAGTGCACACTTTTCAGGCCTTCACAAAGTTCTCCCTAACTTTCACTCAAAAGGTCTCTGTAAAATAGTTAGGTTATGGAGCAACATTATCACAGAACTTAATTCACAAAATTTACTTTGAAGCAATCATGAAGCTGCTATAACACAAGAAAAAAAAACCCATACTTTTCTAGAACAAAAATCCAAACTGCATGAGATTCACTTTTTAATAATACATTCACTACAAATGAAGAATACTCTCCCCACCAAATTCTGTAAGCCAACTATGAAATTCAAAAGAACATAAATTCATGATTAGAGTAAGAGAGTGCTAATACAAGCTGCAGACTACAGGGGAGATACTACCCTCACAGTCTCCTTTCTGCCAACACCAGCTTTCTATCACGGAACTCATCTATTTCAAACTAATTATTGGGTTTTCAGCAGCAGCACAGCACAAGATACTGTCAGCAAAAAAAGCATCAGAAATATTTAAAGATATAGCTAACCAACAGCAGACTGGAAAAGGAGCTGTTCTGTTGTCATTGTAGACCTCTGCTTATCTGTCAAAACAGGAGAAATCTTTGTTATTTCATTACAGTTGTAATTTAAGTTGAATGCATTCTATTAATCTTTTCTCATCATTTTACTCCTTAGTGAGCAAAAGAACAGTGAATAACAATCTATTCTCTATCAGTTATAATAATAGATAGTGGGAAAAAAAAAAAAAAAAAAAACAAAAAAACCCCACTACTATAAACACTAAAATGTGGAGTATCTCAAGTGACACCTGAGTGGTTTTGCAGAGACACATACTGACAAATACTTAATACTACCAGCTCTGCCACAGCCCCACCCTTATGGCACCATTCACCCATGCATTTTTCATTAGCGCATATTTGAGGTCAATCATCAAATGGAATGTCCCTATACTCACTCTCTTGAAGCATATAATATGCAACTCCTGATCTAATTTCATCAAACTACTGGCTATGTAAGATGACATCCTTTCCTTATGTATTTGTGCATTTGGACAATTTAGAGTTACCAGTACTTTCACAATGCAGTCAATTCTAGAATATATTATACTAACTTTCCTCCAACTTCTTATTCTTTCTAAGAATGACACCATGAATTCTACATGCCAGTACTTTAGGAACTACATATAAAAGTTATAGTAGTATTAGAGTAAAAGCATGTATGTTTACTCCTTCAGTAACCAGTTACATCAACTCTGTTGATGCAAACTTAGTAACACTGGAATTCAGTGAGACAAATCCAGTATAACCACTTCAAGTTATGACAAAGCTGTCCAAGTTCTGACCATTCTCCAAGTTTATATCTAAATGCAAGAGTTCACCAAGAAAAATCACTGAAAGTTCAACCGTAGATGAAGGTTTATGAAACAGATGATCTGCAGAAGTGCCCTAATATAGGTCCTGAACACAATAAATTAATCTAAGTAAACAGGGACTAAAGTTTTATGTGGTCCAAGTTATACTCACATTTGAAAAGCTGCCTCTTCACCTCTAACATAATACAAAGACAATGATTATTTTAAAATTAAAAGAATCAGAACCAAATATGTAGGAACAAAACATCTGTGATCCTAATACACAAATAACTAAAGATGTCTTCAAAAAGGTTCATGCAAGCTGATTTGACGCAAGTGATCTTTTTATTTATCCAGAGAAAATGCACTATCACACTGTACTGCGTTCAACTTGGTTATACAGTGTTCCATGAGCCCAAAAAGGAGTGGCCTGGAAGGAAGGTCTGGAGACAGAGGTGACAATGAAAAATGAATACATGAAAGGAAATAAAATTTAGAAAGGCAAAGTTCATTTTCAGTCTTAGGACACTACTGACTAGAAACAGTAGCAGACAGTGACAATTTTTGTGTCCATATTCCCCAGAGATCAATTTTCTCTCAGGTAGGAGGGAATTAATTTTTCTACAATCCAGCTAGTGGGCAAGTCAGAAACCTTAGACTTACTCTCTGACCTCACTGCCAACATTCTACTTTGTGATGTTTTATGCAAGTCACTTCACCACACATACTGGTTTTCCGTCTCATTTTCCACATACTGACTGCTTAGAACACTAAATCCAATCCCTTTGGGGATTAGGGACCATTATACAATTACATGTTGTAATTAGCAAAAAAGTTAGTACTGGGCCAATGTAAGCTAACACTTATAACGCTCCGGCACTATTTATCAAGGGTGGAAAATTAAAATACATCCTGTGTATATTAACTATGGCAGCTTCAAAATTAAGCAGAAGAGGAACATAGGAAAAAAGCACTAGGCTTAAAAGCACAGAAGGAAAGCTATATGACCCTGAAAGCACCGAAGTTGCTCCTACCTGACACAGAGTATCAACGGTTTCTACACACCCTTGAAGGTTGGCTTCCAAAGAGGTCACCAGAAAAATCTTACTCTGAAGAAGCAAAGGCTGGAAAACAACTTCAACAAAATGAAGAGGAAAACAATTACAGAAGCTACACTCATCCAAAGCTCAAAACAGGCTTAAAAGTGGAAGCCAGACATTGAAAGCTGGCAGAAAGCAAAGCTTTCCCATGAATTCTTAGGAAGATTGTTACTCTTACCACTCACAGCTACCTTAGAACATGTAAGCTGTATTTCATAGAACCACAGAATGGTTAGGGTTGGAAAGATTATCTAGTTCCAACCCACTTGCCATAAGCACAGACACCTTCCACTAAAACATGTCACCCAAAGCCTGGTCCAATCTGGCCTTGAACACTGCCAGGGATGGAGCATTCCCCACTTACTTGGGCAACCTGTTCCAGTGCCTCACCACCCTCACAGTAAAGAACTTCTTCCTTACATCTAATCTGAATTTCCCGTTTCAAACATTTTATTTTTCCAAGTAGTCAAACAGGACAACAGGAAATTATGCTAACACTGAAGTTAAGGACTGACCATTAATATAACATTACTATAAACTGGTATTTTGCATTTTAATTAAGATGAATAACCAAAACCCTGGCTTTGCTCCAATTAGCTAAGATACCTTTCTGATATCCAAAACACCAAGCATTCAAGCTGATTGTTTAGAAGGCCCAGAAACATAAAATGTTGCAGATGCAGATGGGAGATCATTCTTTAGTTCTCAGAACAACAAAAGCAAGCTTGCAACAGTGAAGACAAGGCACATGAAAACCTACAGAGTTCATAGGAACATATCTCCATACTATACTGTACAGTTTATTATTACTTTATATGCAAGATGTTTATTTTAAGGGTAGCTCATCTACTAGAAAGTTACACCCCGTAACCAAGAGGTCACTGCAATCCAGCCATGCACTTTTTGTATACCATTAAATATAATTTCTGCAAGTCAGCTATTCCTCTTAATTCTGAGAAACTGAGTGGTTCCTCTTTCTTAAATCCTGTAACAGCTTAGTCCTATTTTTCCTCTCCACTTGAAAATCTAGCCTTCTACTTTCCCTATTAAAGAGCCACATATTAATGGAGTTCCAAAGGAAAACGGTAATACTTCATAGAGCAGAGCAGAATTCTAGCAAAAGACTTCTTTTTCTTAGATGAGGCAACTTAAGATCATATATTTTTCCAGTCAGGTCAAATAAACTTTCACATGCCATTTCTGCCTTACAGTCCCTGAACCTATAGCAGCATGCTCTTTCCTACTAAAATGAAAGCCAAATAAGAATTTAGGTCTGCACACTCAACATCAGATATTCAATACAGCTAAAAAAAACCACACATTCCTGTTATGCTAACATTTGTATTAGCCACCTGGCAAAAACAGGAAGTAAAAACCACTTTGAGCATATTAAATTGGTCTTTCCCCAGAATATGCCCATCCTCAGGTGCCCTTCAAGAATAGTCGCTGGCATGAGTGGACAAAGCCCACCGTATCAGGAAACTCAAGGCGTATTATACCTAACCATCATTACAAATGACGAAATACAAGGCCTAAGAAGGGCGATCTTGAAAAGCCATAACCATCAGTACTAAAACAAAAAGCCCTAAGCTCTGTGCTTGCCTCCTTCCTTCCTTTTGCGCCCTTTTTCCATAGAAGCGGCCTCCTCAGAGGCAGGCGGAATGTGAAGGAGTTAAAAAAAAAGCATACTGAGGAGAAGCACCTCCCATTCCCCAGTCATGAAGAAACTAAGACGCGGGGCTCATCATTTGCCCCAGTAGCTCCGTTCTCCCCAGCCACCCCGGCGTGCCGGCCCTGCCTCCCTATCAGCCTCCCTCCCTACCGCCCTCCCTCCTCCCCGGCTCGACAGGCCGAGGAGCCCTGCCTCAGCAGCCGCACACCGAAGAACGGCCTCTTCCCGCTGCAGCACCCCCTCCCAAACCCGCTGCCCCGAAAAAGGCCGCACCCGGCAGCCAAGGACAGAGAAAGGCCCAGCTGGATGGCTGCAGCCATGCTCACCTTTGCGCAGCTCCCGCTCCCACACACTGACGATGAGGGCCGAGTGCTTGCGGTGATGGATGAGCCACAGGCTCAGGGTCTGCACGCTCTGCTGCGAGTTGCTCAGCTCCGACAGCTTCCTCTCCAGCGCTGCTTCAGAGAACGCCGACATAGCCGGGCCGCGCTCGGCTCCGTCCTACTTGGCCTCGCTTCTGCCGCCGCCCCTACCGGCCCGGGCCGGCCGCACTCAGTCTCCGCCTCTACACCCCAGCAGGGGAGGAGCCGGACGAGCCCCGTCCCTTCCCGCCTCGTCTCGCCGACCCTACTTCCGCGCTCCCCGGCTGCCCACCGCTAACAAAATGGCGACAGCCGAATCTCCCGGAGTACCGCCCTGCCCCGCTCCGCCCCTCTTCCCCTCATTCCCCCACTTCCGGCAGAGGCTCTCAACGAGGCGGAGCGAGGACCGGGGAGGTGGATCTTGGAGCGGGTGGATCTCTCTGTCGCGGCCCACTGGGAGTGGCCGTTAGGTCCGATCCGCCTGAGGGAGCTGGGCGGCGGCTGGAGGGTGGTTTGTTTGGTGTCCTCGTTTAGCTCGCCAGCCGGGCAGCCTTCAGGTGCCTGCGCTCCTGGAAGCCTGTGAGGGTCAGCCGGTTCTTAACCAAGTGATTTTGGAGAGGTTTCTCAGTAAGCTGTTGGGGGCCATAGGACATGCGGAGCAGAAGCAGGCTTAGGAGTCATTGGTGCAAAAGTCCAAATATAGCAATATGTTGCTGTGATAAATGACTCACTTTGTAGTTTTCTTAATTTTATTGAATAGAGATAAGCAAACAGCGCTGGGTGCGCGGG
>JASSUY010032626.1:0-21464 GCA_032466535.1 Forpus xanthops | reverse complement strand
TCCATCCCTGGCGGTGCTCAAGACTGGGTTGGACATAGCTTTGCGTGGCATGGTTTAGAGGGAGGTGTCCGTGCCCATGGCAGGGGGATTGGAACTTATGATCTTAAGGTCCTTTCCAACCCTAACTATTCTATGATTCTATGATTCTATGATTCTATGAACTGAAATTGAATTTAAGTGCACTAGTCAGGTGGAAGCTGCCACTGAGCGGCTACCACAGAATCACTAGAAACTGAATTCCAAGGACTCCCCCTGGAAAAGCTGAACTTTCAAAGAGGGGAAAACTGTCATTCATTTGTCATTTCCCTCAATATGCCACAGCAGTAGCTTTGGATATCAAGTATGATATAATACTGAACTATGTGGGGGTCCAGGGGTAAGTCATCAGTGGAGTCTACCTAGTATTCATTAAATACCACTTTATTTGTTAGTTCTACCTTCAGCAATACCTCTGTAAATGAGTACTATAGCTGTCTATGCAAAAAGAAACTCACTCCTTAGTCTCATAGAAATCAGCCCTGACAGTTTTTTGTTGGCTGAGGTGAAACTGGAGATCCAGATCTCTTCCTAGAATGCATTTTCTGCAAGCAAAGCACAAAAAAAGTATGTTATTAGTATCTGCTTATGTTTTGGGTTGGGTTTTTTTTGTAAAAATTAAGCAGAAAGAACCAAAACAAAGTGTACAGCTTGGTTCAGTCAACGTGGCATAACAGAAACAGGCGAGACCGATGTCTCACAACAACATACCATCTTGGACTGTACTTGGTACATTGCATTCTTCAAATATTGAAACAGGACTGTGTTTAGATCCCAGGTTTGCTCAGAAACACTGGAATGAGAAAAATACTAGAAGAAAATAGTTGGCTACCACTTAGATGGCTTCTGTTTGTTTGGAGTTGGGAGGAAAAATGTTAATGGAAGCAGTAATTGGTGAGACTTCTGAAATTATACTGAGAGGGGAAAATTGAGGGCTAGGTTGGTTAGATGGAACTATTGACCACTAGTTGTAAAAAAAAAAAAAAAAAAAAAAAAGGTGTACTTTTGTGACTCTTTTTTTTTTGCAAAAAGTACCCTGTGGCCCCAGTGAGGAACTGGAAAACTTCCTCACCTTGGCGCATCCGTGACATATGGTGCTTGATGCCTTTTTTCCCAAGTGTGTTGTTTTCACTTTTGGCCACGTAATCAAACCCTGTAAACCTAAAAAGCCCCCTAGATATCTATCTGCAAAGAACATGCAGTACCAAATAACATTTGAGGGTGATGTGGTGGAAGAAAACGGATCAGTAATTTATGAGTTATAGGTTGGACACAAATAGGGGAAAATGCTGTAATACACTTTGCACCCCCAAATATTCACTGTTTCCCTGATTTTTTATGGGGACAAATTCTCAAGCTCTTGTGTGCATTTAGTCATTACAGCTCAACAGCCTCAAATGCCAGTGCAGAATGACATTGACCAGTTCCTTTTTAAGTATCTTTACCAGGAAATATGAATGTTTGCAGATTAACTGAAGGCTAATCATTGAACTTTCTCACTGAAGGAGACATAGTTTGACCACATTGGTCACATCTTTTATTTTTTTCCCTTTTTTTTTTTTTCAATTTTTTTGGTGGGGGGAGAGCAGGGGGAGGTTAAAAACATTTGATTTGGCCTGAAGTAAAAGTGCATACTTCACACATATTTCTAACCAACCCCCAAAAACAGTCTCTGGCTTTGAACATGTTGAACAGGAAGCCATTTAGTGTTGGAATGCTTGCTTTGCGAATCCAAGAAACACATGTTCTTATTACTCCTGGGCTATCTAAAAAGGTTCAGGGTGAAAAAGTTTAATTTATATGTAGAACCTTGTTTCCTGTTTTGTTTTTTCCCCTTGTATGCCAAGTCTGTTTTTTAAACTCAGTGATAGGAAACACATTTCCCTTTTTCTCCCTTTCGTCTCACTTTGTTTACCCAGCTGTATATTTCACTTCAATTTATAGTTCATACTCTTACCTGGCTTAAATTCCAAAGACACAGTGAGAGAGAGGGAAAGATGGATGTTGTGTTTTCACGGTTACTGGGGAAAGGGAAGAATCTGGGTGGAGGTGAAGCTGCCTTTATATCAATATCAAAGGAGTGGCAGATGAAGACTTTTCTTTCAGGATGTGCCATGCTATATGTTGAAGAAAGGTAAGGAAGAGGTCACAAGGAAAGCAGCAGCAGTATAGAGCATCCCCTAAATACTGAGTGAACATTTTACTTTCTCAAAATGAGATGATACCCATCTCAGCAATTTTGCTTAGTTTGGAAATACTTGCATGTAGAAGCATGAGCAGCTAAGAATAAAATCAAAACAAAGTGAATTACAGAATCATAAAATCATGGAATAATAGAATCATAGAATGGTTTGGGTTGGAAGGAGCATTATAGATCATCTAGTTCTAAACCCCTGCCATGGGCAAGGACATCTCCACTAGACCAGGCTGCTTAAAGCCCCATCTGATCTGGCCTTGAACATTGGTGGGGCAGCTTCAGCTACTCTGGGCATTCTGCTTCAGTGCCTCACCACTCTTACAGTAAAGAATTTCTTCTTAATATTTAATCTAAATCTCCCCTCTTTCATCTTAAAGCCATTCCCCCTTGTCCTATCACTACATGCATGGCTCTGTAAAATGTCACTCTCTGCCATCAAGCTGGTAGAAGTGGTATGGATTGAAGTCCTCCAACAACTTTACTTTAAAGCCTTCTTTACCAGTTTGGCAAGCCTATGATAGAAGGCTTCCCCTTCTCTGACAGATGGATCCCGTCAGCTTCCCACAGACCAGGTTTCTTAAAATGAGTCCCAAGGTACAAGTAGCTGAACCCCTGACTGTAGCACAAGTCTCATAGCAATTTGTTACTTTGCCACATTTGACTAGCCTTTTCCAGCCCCTTTCTCTTGGCCTTTAAGTAAGATAAAGCAAAACAAAATGAAAGAGAGCAAAATAAAATAAGGCCAGCCACAGATCTTTGATATGTCTAATATACGCGTGTATTTATATATGCGCTCTGCAAGGGAGTTAGCTCCCCAGAGGAAGAAAAGCCTTCTTGAATAAGGGCATTTTAAAATAAGACTGTGCAGATAAACTAAGATTTCTGCAATTAAAACCAAATAGGAAATGTCTGTAGAACTGGAACTTTATTGTCATTATTTTAGGACCACTGTTTAGAACAGATTTTGAGTAAATGTATGATATTTATTTCTTTGGAGGTAAAGTGATGGCTAATGAAATCCATTGTGTGCATAACTATACATGTCTATCATAGCTAAAGGGTACTACTAGGCACGCTATTCAGTTCAGTCCTCAAATTTTTAAGACTACAACAGCCTTTGGAATAGTTTGAGGCATTTCTTCTTTTGTTGTCCCAGCATTTTGATATCACTCAATATAAAAAAAAATCCAAGCTATTAAATGGAAGGGAATATGGCAAAAAGAAGCTTGAGGCTGTGGCTTTTCTCATGTGCTGTCCTGGGGGTCAAGTGATGTAAAATACCACTGCTCTGTTTTGAATTGTTCTTCCTCTAGGGGTCAAAGTGTTATCTTTATAGCCTTAGATTTAAAATTTAGTATAAATCATAGAATCATAGAATCAATAGTTAGGGTTAGGGTTAGAATAGATATGTTTTTTTCTGTATGCTCAACAGGTAATTCACTTCTTTGTACCTCTATTGCTAAGAACAGCTAAGAGTTCAATAAAATAGTGAACCCATAAAATCTGTCCAAACCAATCCCCATTACCTCAAGACTACTTGACTGGAACACACAGGCTGACAAGGACTCATGTGTCCAGACAAAATCATTGCTGCTGTGAGCTCTCATGGACCACCATTCAGCATCGCTTCTGCACCCATTGCTAGAAGGCAAACCAAGGGACTGAAGAGCTTTTGCCTGCATTTCTGCCGCTAGAGTGCCAGGGATACAACAGCTGATGCTGAGGCCAGACTGTCCAAGCTCTCTGGGAAGCATAAGTTCTTGGAAAACACTGTTTTGTTTGTAGAAAATTTCCATTTTCCCATAGGCCTGCGAGCAGTTTCTTCATATAGTTGGTGGCATATCCCAGATGGTGGTGTGCTGAAAAGGCCCCGCTGTGTGCTGGCCACAGTGGGTCTAGGGTTCATATCCCTTTCATATCCCAGGTCCTTGCTTTTTTCTAAAGAGAAGGTTCAAGAACAGCAAGAAAAAATGTTTCCTGTTTCCTGCCAGAATGGCATAATTCTAGTGTCCCTCTAGAGCGAAGCCTCATGGTGGTTTAAGGAAACATTCTGCCCCTTCTCTCTCCAGAGATTTGTCATACAAGGGAAGGAAGAAGGGCTCAGCCTTCGGTGTATATCACCCTGCTCAAGGAGAAAAGATGCTGCATTTAACTCTTGGGTTTTGTATGCCAAAAATTATGCAAGGAACTCACCTGACCTCTAGATAGCAAAATAAAGTCTTCTCTGTCTGTCAGAGTACTTTCAAAACAAAGTTAAATTATGACTTTTTCTGACTAAATAATATAAAAGCAAGGCAGTTATTGCACTATTTCAAAGGCTTAATGTTAACCACCAGCAATAAATATGTTTTACTGGTAACTGAACACAGGAATTATGGTAGAGCAAATCACTATTTAAGGCCTGGCTGAGGCATATTACAATGAACTATCGGCAGAAGTAGAATGAGTTTCTTTTATCCAACTAGTGTGGTTTTCATCCATCATCCCTTTTATTGTCTGAATAGATTGTACATATTTTTCTACTTAGGTTTTCCTCATTCTTAGAATCATACAATCATAGAACAGTTAGGGTTGGAAAGGACATGAAGATCATCTATTTCCAACCCCAGTGCCATGGGCACAGACACTTCCCACTAAACCATGCCACACAAGGCTATGTACAAACCGGCCTTGAATACCGCCAGCGATGGAGCATTCACAGCTTCCCTCAGCAACCCATTCCAGTGCCTCACCACCCTCACAGTAAAGAATTTCTTCCTCAGGTCCAATCTAAACTTCCCCTGTTAAACTTTGAACCCATTACCCCTTGTCCTGTCATTACAGTCCCTAATGAAGAGTCCCTCCCCAGCATCCCTATAGGACCCCTTCAGATACTGGAACGCTGCTATGAGGTCTCCATGCAGCCTTCTCTTCTCCAGGTTGAACAGCCCCAACTCTCTCATCCTATCTTTATAGGGGAGGTGCTCCAGTCCCCTGATCATCCTTGTGGCCCTCCTCTGCACTTCTTCCAACAGTTCCATGTCCTTTTTATGTTGAGGACACCAGAACTGCACACAGCACACCAAGTGAGAGTCCAGTCAGTCAATTACCTTGAGCTTACTCCCATCCAGCTGAAGAAGATGTTCCCCGTTAATGTTTTGGGCACTGAATTCTGAAACATACTGCTCAAGGTTCAGGCTCATTAACCAGTGTGACACCTGCTGCACACTCCACTCCTGAACAGCACGACTCTGATACTGACTGTGCTTAGGAGACTGGCCGTCGTCAAGGATCTGTCACAAAAACATGCTGTATTATTATTAAAAGGTAACACGATGAGAAACAACATTTCTGCATACAAACTGCCAGCATCACAGCAGAAGTATCTTCTCTATCTTTACACCACAGTAATAACAATTTCACACTGCTTTATCACGTCTGTATCTAACCAGCCATCTAAGAATTTGAACAACATACCAAAAAAGTATTCTATCTATAACTAGAGGAAGATAAAGGAACCAGCATTCCTTTCAACCCAAACAGGAACTGAAATGGCCAGGTGGCACAATTCAAAACAGATATGCTTCCACACCTTCACAAGATTTTTATCCTTCAAATTAAAACATTTCTAAAGGGACACACTGATTCCTGTGTTCCACTTCTGGGCTCATTCACAAACCTTTATGATGTTTTTAAGCTATAAAGCAAGAAATTCAGGGACAGGGAGCCTCAGAAACCCACTCTACAGTTCAAATTGATGACATCAAACAGCCAGTGAGACCGATACTATCTATGGAAGACTATGAGATGACACAGAGAGTGGTAAGGAACACAAAGCAATTCCACAGCCCTGGCCCTGCTCTCATCACCTTGTGCCACTGCTGCTGCAGAGGAGAGCACGAACGCAGCACCAAGAGGGGCAGGTGGAGCATCAGCTGCTGGGGCAGCTCTATGTTCCTGACCTGTGACTATTTCACCCAGAGGTATGTCAGGGAGGTCTGAAACAAAAGCTACTGTGTCCCAGCCATGGTCAGAAAGCAGCTGCTATGGGCTGCAGCAGCTGCCTGCTGCTAGAGCAGCTTTTACGTCGGGTTAGATGACGCTGGGAGCTCTATCAGCTTGTGGCTGATCAGTTCTCAGGGCTGGGGAAAAGACAGTTCAAGCACTATCTTTTCCTTCTCTTATTGCCAGCAGGAGCTCAGTGCAGCTGATAATCAGCCTGGTGGATTCGCTCTGACACAAACCCTCCTCCCCCTTCCAACATAGCTGCAAAATCTGCAATTTGCTATGGCCTTGAAACCTCCTAGCAGAAAGGAGAGAGCAACTCAAGACAAGCAGAGAGGAGCCAGTGACATCTGCATGTTCTGCTCAAACAAGGAGGTTTGCCTCACAAACACCATAAAACAAGAAATGTGAATCTCCAAATGACGTGATATATTGCCACGCGATGGTCACACAATTCACCACAATGGCACACTAGTATCTCACCTCATCATCAATCATATCCAGGCTCTGAGTGAGGGAGCAACAAAGAAATGGGAAAGAAAAGCATTATAGAAACAAAATACAGAACATGTAACAGCATGTAAAAGTTCAGGCAAGGGCAGCACCAAGATTTGCAAACACATATGGCTACTCAAAACCAAAGAGATTTCTTTAAAAAAAATTACTTCCAGAAGCAGAGAGGTTATGTTGAAAGCTCAGCACAAATGACTTGGCAGCTAATCCTGAGACTGTGTCAGTGAAACTCCTTTAGAGTTTCTAGTCTTGACACCCTAGAACCAGTGGGAATCTTCCTGATAGCTCCAATTCCAAGAGCAAAAGCTCCTTAATTAGAGGAGAAAAATCCTTTCATTTTTTTTTCATCTCCTTCAAATAATTATGATCTGCCAGAAAAGCCTGAGTGAAGGAGTGCTTGCAGCAATAGACTAGGAAAGGCTGAGGGGCAATGCTGGCCTAATCCCCTGCCAGAGTGGTTGTGGAAGCTCCTACTGCAGCTCTTGCTGAACATGTTGTCTGACTCAGGGGCTGCAATTTGGCACAGCACAGGATGGGAAAACACATTCATTTTTATAGACCTGTTCAGGCTCAGTATTTTAGAAGCGACAGAGAGCTGAACAAGCAAAATGAAAGCATTTTCAAGCTTTTAGTTCAATACCACTGGGAGCAGAGCACTGTCACATTAAAATATATAATATAAGGAGAACGAAACATGGTAAGAGAATTAAATGTACTATTGAGATAGTATTAACACTAAATAAAGTCTAAAAGAGCTTTGTAGTTTTCAGTGATTCACAGAATACAGAATTCATAGAATTCACTCTATACAGGAGTGTCTACTTTCTCGTATGATTGTTATATATTTTTCCCCTTAATTACCTGCAGGAAGTAACCTCTGAAGAATGGTTGGGTTTGTAGACTTGCATGTTGTCAAACGGGGTTGCATGGAACAGCTCTCATTTTCTAAGCCCATGCAAAACATGTAGGCACTAACAGAACAAACCTATCTATCATACAAAAAAGAGACATATATACTTCAAGTTCCCCCTCTCTAGTAAAAAAACCTGGCAGCAACCTCAGTTCTTAAGGAGTGTTTGTAAAAGGAGAAAGACAGGTTTCCTGAGTCCAAAGGACATGTCAGCTACTGTCAAATTGTGCAACTTCACTGACAACTGAGTTACAAAACTAGTATCTTAAGAAAAATATTTTCAATACATTATATGCAGCTCAGTTATGTCACCAATTTCCAGGGTTAGGAATGCTTTTTCACATTAGCACTGTTTGAAAAAACTCTGGTTTGAAGTAACTGAATTCAAATCCACTGTGCAAAGCAAGCACGAAGAATGCAAAGTGGATTAACACATATACATTCTAACCAATGTACACACATTCAGGTACAGTAACACACGTTATTTGAATGTATCAGGGTAAAATTTAGTCTAGGTGAAAGTGCCTGACATCTCAACTACATTTACCAAACTGTACTGTAAGTTTATCATCCCAAAACTGTCTCAACTACGTCTAGTTTAGTGTGCGTTTGTATCTATCTATGGGTCCACACGCACATACTTAGAATGTAGGGAAAACATACTGAAATGTGTGAGGATATAGCATCTCTTAGGAAACAAATTGCATTCTACTTTCCTACAGTAATAGCAATAGTAATAGTAATAATTATTTCAAATCATAATTATATGAACAAGAAAAATAATAATCTAGAAACCAAGATTAATTTTCTTCTCCCATTCTATTGCCTAGAAAATATTCTTTTATTATTTGAGTAATTATGAAGCAAAATGCTAATGGAAAGGAAACAACTGTTTCACACCTTAATTTCATCAGCATACCTCATCTGACGACAGTGCTAAGGAGTGTGAGAAACCTGGGGGTTTAGGTTCTGCTCCTAAACCACTCAAATCGGCTGAACTTGTGCTGCTGGGACTGAAGTCATCATTGAACGTGAAATTCTGTGGAGAAAAACATGAATGAGTTTTAATGAATGAACGATTTCATATATATATCTGCAAGGGAAATTTGCTTTCTGTCTTCCAGGTTGGCATAGTTCAGGAGTGATTTTGTTTACCAGACCAGTTATAATATGCATGAGGAAGCCTAATCTTTAGTATTGTTAATATTTATAGAATACACTGTATTTTTACCACTGTGTACTTCAAGAGACACCTTTTCCAGCTTAATGAGTCAATGAAGAGCAGGAGTTGTCTGAAAGCAATTTCCAGACTCCCTATTAAGATGCTGGCTCTCATCCTGGAACTGAATTATTGCTTCCGCAGTTAATCACTAGCATTTTACTGTCCTCCAAATATTTAGGACATATGCAGCACAAGCAGTAGCACAAAGAATAGGACAGAGGATTAATTAGCTGGAGAAGTGAAAACTGCTACTGAGAGAACAAAGAGAATATCCTGTGAATCCATTTCTGAGTCCAAATAATCGCCTAGGAAAGTGAAAGGAACCTCCTTCTTTGCCTATTCCTTTAGAAAAAAATGAAATTGAAAGTATAAGAGATCTTTGGACGTTGAGTGCTATTTACTGAACTAGCAGCCATAAACCAAATATCACACCTTATAGCAAAGACCAGCAAAAGCATGTATGTGTTTTTCAGGAATGCAGCAAAATTACCATCAGGAGAAGACAAAAATTAACAAGTATTTTATATTAGAGTGAGAATCCTAAAGAAACCCAAATCTCTGTATCTGAAAAAATAAGGACATCATGATATTCCTTTTAACTTGAACACACACTTCAAGACAGAGAGCCCTCTAATGTCCACTCTAATTTAATAGCAAAATGCATATAAAATTCAATTCACCTTTGATGTTCAATTTCAACAAAAAAAAGGATCCAAACATCAAAATCGAAAGCAACACTAAAAATGTTATCTTTCTATCCCCCCCAAAAATATTTCCTGAAAACCAGAAGTCTTTTAAAACTATCAAGTGCTGGTCCTCGTAACGTTGATGGAAATCCAACCAAATACTGGTACCATACTGTGCTTTAAAAATCTGAATAGCAGTGTAGGAACTGTTAATTTAAGAGCCTGTAAACTTTACAGAGAACATCAAAATGTTTTTGTAATCAGTTTCCTCACACCTACATTGAGAATTCCTGTTCTGTTTTTCTGAACTCTTTATAGAGGAGAAGAAAATCAGAGCAGCCTCCTTAATATGCAAACTTTTAGCCCCCACAGTGTTCTTAGGCCAGGAGTGCAACAGCTCTACCTCCTGTTGTGTGAAGAACATCTTTTTCTAAGTACCTTGACTTTTCTTTCACCTCTATTTTGTACAAGCTTCAGCTTTACAATGAATTTAAGTCTTTAGAATATAATTCTCTATAGGGAAAACACAGGATAGCCAAGGCCTGCTAATGACTATGATAGCAGGACAATCCCTCCAAACCCCCCCTACCTAATGCTAACTGCAAAAGGAGGTGCTTTTTCCCCACTTGAAAATTTGTGAAATTTTAAAATTACTTTTATACAATGCTTGTTTAAAGGCACAAATAGCATTTACATGTCTAATCATCATCTTTCCTTTTCAAAAGAAACTGGGTAACTGATTACTTTCCCCTTAAACATCAGAGATTTCACCTGCGGCCTTCTCTCTGTCTGATTTGGACTGGTCAGCCCTGTGTTGCTCTCCCCACCAGATACTATAAGCACAGCTTTGACCATGTGCACCTTGTTGAACAGCAGAAGTTAAGGTATCAACAGCTTCTAGCATCATAAGAGTAAGAAATGCCTGTGCAAATTACTATTGTGTACACATATGTACTGGCAGAAGACAGAGAAATCAGTTTTCTGATTCATATTCCTCTACATAAAGCTGAGAACTGTATCTGTTCCTTTTTACCAGATCAATATAAAAAGTCAACTCCTACAAGTTATAAGAAGATACAGGCAGAGAAGTATTTTCCAGAAGTGAAAATAAACATGACAAAGCTAAATACATTACTAGAACTAAGGGTTATTTAAGGAGTTATCATGCTGAAACATTCATGCACATAGAAAGGAATCACACAGAAGTATTAAATTGTAATAGTTCATGTTTACAGTTCAAGCATCTTCATATAGGGAATTAAATCCAATGTCCAGCATGCATGACAAGCAGATTTCATTACTGGGATAAAAAAGGCAGATGACTGACGGCATAGAGCATTTCTTCACTTGCAAACATCTAATTTGAACATGGGTAGGTACTTCCACAATCAGTCCTGAAGAATGCAGAAAATATCCATAACAGAATACACAAATCTAGCATTTGTTCAGTGAATCCAAATGCTAATTTCCACTGGCATCACTTGCTTTCGTTATGGTACAGCACACCACAGTTAGTTTACTGAATTAATGTACATTAAGACAGAGTAAAAAGGCAGAATGCGGAATGGTACAATGACAGAGATGTCCTGTTTGGATGCACCTTTACTGTACAATGAACACCATGCTCTGTTTATTGTAGTAGTCACATATTGGCTTGTTCTTTTTCCAGGAACATGAAGCCAATTATGCCACTCAACATAGTGGGAATAAGGTAGTTTTTATTTTCTACCTTTGACCCTTTTTTAGCTGGACTTATATTTTCAGAAGAAGGTTCAGTTGAGCTGGTGGATGATGGCAGGTTGCTAGAAGAATGGGATCCCTTGCCACTCTCTCCATACCATGTGAAAGGTACACAGTGTGGGAGAGAGGAGGATCGGTCTGCTACAGATCTAGTGTTTGTTGATTTCTGCAGCATCTCTCTGATGGTCCTGTTTAAGAGAAAGGAGCAGGAATATGTGTTAGATTATAAAATAAAATACAACAAAATGCTAGAGACAGTTAATTGTGAAAAGGGAGACACTCCTTGTAACTGTGACTAAAGAACTGAGTGGCACAAGGCTGGTAGGGGCATGCCTGAAATCCCTCTTTTAGCAGAAGAAAAATTTGGGCTCTTTTGATTCATTTTTTTAACTTAAGCTCTCTTAGACAACATGCACCCAGCAAATGGAGACAGACGCCAGCTGAAAATGCCTGTATTCCAATTGTTCACACGTGAACTGGCTCCACTCAAGAAGGCACATGTTATGTTAGTACTTTTCTGAGCCTCAGTGGTAACTCAGCATAATTAGATTAGACTCAGCACTGACCCAAGTAGGCTCTGGCTCCCAGGGAATGTCTGGCTCGGATTTTGAGCACAGGCAGAATGCATCAGGTGCTTCTGCATCCATCTGTGGAGATGCGCCTTCGTTACAACAGCTAAATACTGATAAAAGTACTATTATCTTGAATTTTAAGTTATTAAATATTAAAAATATTAATACAGAAAAAATGAAAGAAACATCTTTGTGATATTATCAGTTCCTCTGCAGTAGCTAGGATTGCACTGGATAATGTGATCAAGGCAAAGGTAACAGTTATAAAATAAAATAAATGCCTAAATTATTCATTACATATATGTCAACAGTACAGTATGTAAATTAAAAATAAGTATTCAAAGTGTCTGCCTCAAAGAACTGCATCTGTCATATTCTTTTTATATTAACATATCTATTACTGTTTCAGAGCATTGTACTACTGCTCTTATCAGCCACCAGTAAACTGCACGTATGTAAATATCCTCTCAACTTCTACCTTCTGGAAGCTTTTAAATCAGTATTATCACAATCACTAGACCTCTTAATATTGTGAAGCCTCTTTTTTATATGGATGAAACTGAGGTTGTCAAAGGGCCCTCACCCACGGAAGCAGAAGAATCCTTCCTTCCTTTTAGATATATAAGGAAAGGTAGATGTATCTGACCCAGACCTGTACTCCTTCCTCATCCTCTAATCCTGCTTAAAAGTAGAAAGAAAAACCAAATGATGTTGCCCAAATCACCTAGCTTTAGGTAGGGGAATATATGTTTCTTACTAAAATGGGGAATTTTCTATATACGCAACACTAGTTGTAGTCTTAGGAAATAACTGAGGATTTTATTCACAGATCGTGAGTGATACTTTTTGGCAATGGCAAAATAACACATGCAACATCCATCTGACAGCGTGATTAATTCTACCTCAATCAGTCCCTGTAATGGACATAATTATAACAGGATGCTGTCTTTTGATCATCACCCTCCTTCTTTCAAAGAGCTCATACAGCATTGGACTAAAAGAAAACATCCTCATATTTCTTCTGAGGCAAATTCTGTGGAGTTACTAACAAAGGAAGTGACAACGGATGTTTAAAAAGATGTACTGAAATAATAACATTCCAGTTTACAGAGGCACAGTGAGAATTACAAATGCTTATGAATTTTAACTTGGAAAACAGTACTAAAGTTTGCTTTTAGCAACGGCACCCAAATCCAGAAATATTAACAAACTGGTTTATTAAATAACTGGTTTATTAAATGGTCTACTAAGCAATTGAACTCTACACTGAGATCTGCTTTCTCTAAGTAATATAGCTATGAAATCTCACAAACGTCTATAACACACTATATTGCTGTAAGGAATATAATCAAGTAAAAGTATACAAACAAGTATATATTAATTTCCCCCACCCTGTAGCTTGGTATTTAAATCCCATATGATATGTAATACCCTGCTAAGAGGACTAGGTGCCTTACAGCTACACAGAGGAGGAGAGAATTTGCTTTAGCTAACCTCTCCCGGTCACTAGGGACATCCAGCTGTGAACATCAGTAACTCAAGGTCACATTGCAAGCAGACACATCAGTGGAACCAAATGGAACACGTTTTCTGACACTAGCACAGAGGCAATGACTGCTAACTAAGATCACTGAAGATCCTGCCAGATATTTGCAGGATAGAAGCGTACAGATGTATGCTGAGACAGAACATGGCACTTCAGTAGTGTGCCTGAGGGATTAAGTCAGAAGTTTAAGGCCTCTTTGCTTTTCTGATTTTCCAGAGCAACACAATGTACTTGTCACTGTGTCTCCATATATTAGACTGCCAGCAAAACTCCACAAATTGCTACATACTGGCTTTCTACAACAATGATTTTCTAAGTAGCATTCAAAGTTTGCTTTCTTCTGATAGCTCTTTTATCACTAGGTTTTATTTTGCATTGTTTTATGCGCACATTGTTTCTGAGTTGCTCTGTTCTTTCCAGACTTTCGGAATGTATTAAGTTAGTGCTTCTGATATGAACTTGTATTTCATACCTGGAACCAGCTATCACCCCTGTAGCTATGATCTTGTTAAACTCACCGGTATGTGAGGAGAGTACAAATTTACATTAGCTTTTGCAGAGAAGGTTGCTTCACGCCATTTTGAGCATTCATTTATTCAGAGTCCAGACACTGGTGAGGTGGTCTCATCAGATCTCACAAGGTATTAAAAATTCCCTCCCTGAGAGTTGGTGATGTGAAAAATGCATTCAGCAGTTTTTCCTACCTATTTTCAATTCATGATGTTCACTTTCAGAACCAAGCCCCTCTGAAAGCATGCCTGATGTGGGTGCCCTGAAGCTGCAGTGAACAGCTGCTGCACAATCATGCTCTGGGGGCTTCTAAAAAAGGATGCGGATTTGTGTCAAGATTTCTGGTTCACGGGTACTATTAACTGAATGTTTGTGCATCTTGTGGGCCAGCTCCAATAACCTACTTCTGCAAATCCCATTAGCGAATGCAACAGCAGTAGTGACGCCATGATATTATAAGCCTCCAAGTATTTTTAGATTATATGTTAGCCTTTCGTTAGTTATGGGTTTGTAAGCTCAGAAGGTTATCACAAAGCTTAACACTTATTTATATGAAGTCAGTGGGACTGTTAGTGTTCCCATCTGCTGGGATGATAAGGTTTATCCTGTATTATTGGCATATCATTTCATGCATCCTCAGTGTTTTACCCATACCTACTGCAGTAGGTCACCCTAATAGCTTCTTTCTCTTTCCGCTTCTTGCCTTTGTTTGAATTCCTTCTCAAGGGAGCCCTACAACAATATTAGAAAACATCAGGAAACTTCTTTGAAATTTTACTTTCAATCTTTTTAATGAAAAAAAGAAGCATTTTAAATAAAAAGATGCTTACCCAAGATCTGCAAGTTTTCGCTTTAGTTTCTCTGTATGCCCTAGAATAGGGCTAGCTGTTCTTGCTGCCTGAGCACATGTGGCACCATCTAGGATACATTTGTACACGGAAGAACGTACATTATTATTTTGATTGCTACTGATAGCTATTCCATTTTCCATCCAGAACAATTGTGTATTTTTTCATAATTAGATACGCATACATGTACACACATGTATGAATACAATTTAATTAGGTGAATTCTTCTCATGTTTAGGAAGATCGTGTGAAGTGGAATAAAAATCAATATATATTTTCAGAATTTGAAAATACACACAAAGAAATCTTATTTTCATTGAAGACAATGAAAAGTTAATTTTGGTTGCGTTTTGATGGATATGTATTATATCAAACAATATAAAAGATGTATAGGCAAAGATTACAGTGAATCCATTCTGAAACTCAGCAGTAGCTGCTTAAGTTTCCTTTTACAGAATTCATTTGGTATGTAGGATTTACTCTCAAAATGACTCCTGAAACCCTTTCTTGAACTTTGGAGCCAAGAGCACCTTTTATGGTGGACACACTAGGTAACAGTTATCTGTTTAGCTTGAACATCTTTGTTAAAATAAACATCTAACTTGAAATTCAACCATTCTGAATTAAAAAAGCATTAAAAGTAGATCAGCTAATAAATTTGCCCAGAGAAGTCTAGCAATTTTTGGTCTCTTCTACAAACCCTTAACAGCCTCAAGAGGAAACAGCCCGGGGTACCTATAAAGTCAAAACAATGAACCTGAGTCTGCAAAACATCCTGTGAAATCTAATTGGCAGCTAAAAGAAAACACACAGCAGCTGCAAAATTCAGACACAGTTTCTGTCATTCTTAAACATTGAGTACCCCCAAATACTTTAGAGGAAGCCAATGAAGGTCAGTCATTCATGCCACTTGCAGTTTGGTGACTTCTACAATGTGACTGCAGATGTACAGTGACTTTGAACTGAAAGCACTCACTGCTGGGTTTGTGGATTTATCCGACTGTAGCTGACATAAATTAAGCCTTCAGAATTAACCCAAAATACTGCAGCACTATCACATAGTCAACTATGTGTACAGAACTTTGTATTTTGCTTTGGGAATAATATTTGGCCAAGTTTTCATTCAAGTAAAAAATTCAATGTGCAACTGCTTCATGCATCCTAGGAAAAGTGGGAAAATAAGGCTATACCCACACTCTGAAAGCCACATTGTTCCTACCAACTCAAGTCCTTGTATTAAAAAATCCATTCAAGAACAACTGACAAGTAACCTCATGCTAAAAAAGCAAATAAAAAAAAGGGTAATATGAACAGTGACAAAACCAATGCAAAGTCTCCTGAGAAGAAACCCATTCCCCAGAGAGGCTGAGGAACATACGTTGCATCAGCTCTGTGCTTTCCTTAATGTCTATTTCCACACTAGCTATTCACAGGGAAGTGGGGCTTGGGAGTCAGGGGATAGTGGGCTTTTTTGAGAAACTTCTTAATGATAGTAAATGAAACTCCAAGGTATGCTGCTTTTGTGGTGGGCAAATAATGAAAGCATTTAGTAGCTGGAGGTTTTGCTGCTGTAGTAGAAGAAACAGTCTGGAAAGCTCAGAAGGGACACATATTGCTAACTGGTATGGCAAATTTCTATTTGGGCTCTTGTATCACTATGCTCCCAGTCATATGCAGCTTGGCCCAGCTGGGTCCTTTGAATAATGACAATTTGCTGAGGAAAACATTCATGCTGGCTATGGGATACAGTGGAAGATGGATAGGCTGGGTCCCAAAATCAGCTTCAGTGACAGAGTAGATTTGAATCTACAGGATCTTGCACACATAGAATCATAGAATGGTTTGCGTTGCAAGGGACCTTAAAAATCATCTAGTCCCAACCTCCCTGCCATGGGCACACATTCCACTAGATCAGGTTGCTCAAAGCCACATCCAACCCGGCCTTGAACACTGCCAGGGACGGGGCAGCCACAGCTTCTCTGGGCAACCTGTGCCAGTGTCTCATCACCTTTACAGTAAAGAATTTCTTCCTAATGTCTAATCTAAATCTACCCTCCTTCTGTTTAAAGCCATGACCCCTTGTTCTATCACTATATGCCCTTTTATAAAGTCCTCCAGATTTTTGTGTCCAGCCTGGATGGGCGCATCTTCCCTGATTCCTTCTAGTTCTTCTAAGAGGGTAAGGGAAAGTCAGCTCCTGATAACAAATGGTGAAGAAGCTGTTTAATACATCACTTTCAGGCTCATGGAGCTGGCATAAGCAAGCGGATGCGAAAGGAGGCTAGACGTAACTTTTTCCCCCAGCATCACAAGAGCTGCAGCCAGCCTCAGCTCAGCCCACACAGCATTGCCCATAGTGGTCACCTCAGCTGCCTTGACAAAGGTGCTGCTGCACCAAACAGGCAGAACTGAAGAAAATAAACATACATGAAAAAGTTGTGCTTAAAAGACAAAAAAGCAACATTCCTCATTATTTTGCAAAGAAACTGATCACATGCCACTTCAGCTCTTCCTGCAACACTGCAAGATTTCATAAGAAAAAAACAACAGACACATGTGAGCTCACTAACACTCACTTTTGCTAACAAGAAATTAATCAGTGGACGTACAGGTCCACAGATGTTCTCTCTTCCCATCCCAAAACAACCCTCCCTGAACACACAGAACAAACACAACAGCCCTTGTTATTTTCTGACCTGTTATGAGATTGACAGCCAAATTAATAATTGAAACAGCATCACTACAACACTTATTGCCACACAACTGCTTGTAGGATATTTTTTTTTGTAGGACTTACTGAATGCAAATTTTTCTTTAGAAACTAAATTGCTCTGGTTAATTTTTATGTACTTGTCAGAATGTAATACATCCAAAAGCACTGGCTGTTTACTTGACAGTCACAGTGGGGAAAGCATGACGTGATATTTAGACAGATATTATTTTTCAAACCTAAAATGGAAAGAGTGACACAGTGGGTGGACTATAATACCCTGTTCCTTACACTAGAAGGCTGGGCTCCACTAAATTGTTACCAAGATATTTTTCAGCTGAAAATGGAGGATTTACAACTTCACTGATAAACCAATCATACACTCAAGCTGACATTTAGAAAGTCACATTCTTATGTTCACACCCTTATTTTTACTTGCAAAACTCAAATACTGACTTTAACTTTGATTAATTAAGAATTATACAATTGGGTACACTTAGAGTAGCAATTTCAGAAACCATGTACTAGCTTGTATTAACCTATCCCAAATTCAAAAAAACTTGATTAATCTGTATTTTAAGAATCTGTGTGAAAGCCATGTACGAAGGTGAAGAGAAACAAGTCGTAAATCAATGGCAAATCTTTTCAGACACACAAACAGAAATCCTCAATAAATTGTTCTTTTCAATTAAATTAAGTAAGGCAAAGTCTGTTATGAACCTATCTAGACCTATTCCCACAGTCCTCACTCATAAACAATTTTTACCACATATTTTAACTTCTGTGAGAGTTTGAGAGTACGAGGTGCATAGCTATGAATGCTGAAGCTGTGTAAAATGCTACTTTTCACTTCACAAGCATCTGAAAAGGAGGGCTCAGTAGTCTGTGCTGTATCTTATTGTTAATGCCTTTAACAAACAGTGTCTGAGATGTGCGCCTGAGCTGGGTACAATTGCATGGTGTTTTATCCAGCTTAAACTGAATTAAATAAATAACGATGTGGCCAACCTCCCCCAACAAATTACTTGGTATTTTTTTTCTGTAAACGAAAAGTCTCCAGATATTAACCTCTTGTTTGACCTCAGACTACACTGCCTCTCAGCAATTAAAAGCTACGATCTGTTATTCTTCCTTTACACTCCTTTCCCCACCCTTCAAAAAAATCACCTAGCAGTGCCAAAATCACATAATTCGAGCTAAGTACACTGTGTTAAGCATGTTTCTAATACAGAAAGGTTCCAAGGTCCAATAATTTTGCTGGTTTGGATTATTTTTTAAATGAAATCCAAGATTTTCTTAAAGGCAACTTCTCTCTAGCTTTTTCAGCAAGTTCTAACAAAGACAAAAGAGAAGAGGAAGGAAGCAGTTCCCAATCTCATTTTAAACTTTGTTCTCTTCTTTTACCATCATACAAGGTCATTTGCAATTTTCTGACCTCCAGATAGGCAGCAGAAGTTACGAGATGACAGCACTCTAGTTGCTAAGGTCCTACCACACACCAAAAAGTTCATAAAGTAAATGGGAGCAAAATGATGCATCAATTTATTGTAAAAAATAGTAATACCTTTTTCCTGTATAATATTTCTGCCAGATGGGTGATGCAAAGGAGATGCTTCAGAGCTGTGCCCAGATATTGAAGGAGAGGAAAGTGGAGTGTTCCCCCGAGCATGTGGGGAAAGAACACCTCCTTTGTGGTGCTGTCCTTCTTCTTGGATTTCAGTTAGGTTGTCAAGTGAGACTGTTGCACTGCTAGCCACGGGGGAGAGGGAGGAAGCACCAGAATCTGATGCTGGTGAAGATGCTCTCATACATAAGGGCAGTGGTGATTTTGAAATGTGCATGGGACTACTGTAACTGTTTGATGGCTGTTGGTATAAGAGATTATAAAGCAGGTTATACGATTTAGCAACAAATCACAGCAAGGTTTACTTTGAACATGCAATTATTTTATTCATTATTTAGCCTTCTATTTCTATGAAACACTTTAGCAATTCATGTTGTTACCTTTCAATATCACGCACTGTTGTTTATTGGTATTTGCTTTGAGACAGAAGTCAGAATAGGACAAAACAGCAAGTGAAGCGTTAACAAATTAACAAGTAGAGAAATACACGATTCAAGTTCCTTTCACCTCCTGCATACATGAAAGACTCATCCTGTATTATAAAGGACACGTGAGCCAGACAGCCCAGGATTCCTGTTGAAGAAACCAGCACAACAAAACCAAAAAGCCAGGTGTGCTAACTCAAAGGAGACCGGACTCACACATCACTCAAGGACATTAAGACCATACTGGCCATAGAGGAATAAATACTGCCTGTGTTACAATGAAAGGACAAAGGCAGAGGATGAAATGACTTATAGGGGCAATCTAGCACTCCATAGGAAGCCTGAAAGAGAGGGTAGAGTCCTTCTCACCTTTCGCTCAAGGCTGTCCTCTCCATCAGTTGAACTGATGCTATCATACAGCCTTGTTCTAGAAGGTCTCTGACGCTTGTTCTTCACTGAAAGCTGAGCTCGAGTCTTCAGAGCTTTGGAGTCCAGCCTCTCCGTTTCTGGCACTGCTTCATTGAAATCTGTATGGAAACATGATGTGAAGCTATTTAACAGAAGAATCTTTGACAACTTTTTCCTAACATAGGACCAACAGCAAATATTTAAAAATTCAAGAAATGATTCCCACTGTTATATGAAGGATGATACAAAACCAGCTGCGCTAGCCCAGAAAGCAGATTCACTTGGATTGCCTCAGGGGAACTTGCATATATTTGGCCTACAGAGAGTTCTCTATCAGGGCATCAAGCAAAGGAATCCTCACCTCACTGCTCTTTGATGGACTTTTCTCATTATATAGATGAAGATACCAATTTAAACTCAGGGGACTAATTAATTTATCCCCAATCCTGCACTTTTAAGCCACCTGAGGTGGAGGTCCTGCACAGACATTTTTTCCCACAGATGCCCCCGAAGCATTTTTCTTATTACTTCACCAGTTTTGCCTCTATTCCTCAAATTACAGAATAAGTATCTAGAGCAGTCCTCAGGCTGCTCTACTTTTTAACATAATCAGAATGTCTTACAAATTTAAAGAACATGACTTGTTCTCTCCTGTATTTACTCTCCCCAGAAATAACCTTGTCCAATACATGCAAAAGGTAAGCAAGCATATCTGCAATCAGTAGCACACAGAGAGTGACAGAGACAGCGTCCAAATAATCAGATAACCCTTTGTGATTGGACTGATTTACAGGCAGCCTTTCAGAGAATTACAAAACTTGTTAAATTCATTCCTTTGGACCTACAGTGAAACAGGTTGCTTATTCTACCACTCTATCCCTCTGAGGAAGGGGAGAAAGTCCAATCCTCCACTGGATTCTGAGGTCATCTGTTGTTCAAAGCTCTACATGACCTCAGTTGCTCACCCCAATCCTTCTGCAAGTAAAAAGTATTTTTTCATTATCACCTGGCACTCATCTCTTACTTCGTCCACTGACACACTGTCTTCAGAACCTTTTATTTTCTCTTGTAGAGTCTTCTCTCTTTAATGCAGTTCCTTTAAACTCTTAAAATTTACATAAACCCTGATAAGTAAAACATCTCTGTCAGCACCAACCATTGTGGTCCCTCATACCAACAGATTGACCTAAGTGACCTAACACAAACAAGTCATGGAGATCAATCAGATCACTCCGGTCACTCAGTCGCCTCTCTGCACCCAGATCACACTAGAAGACAATCTGTCAAGCCCCCTTCCATAAGCAGGAGTCTAGAGAACACAATCACGATAGGTGGACCACTCAGTGGATAAAGAACTGGCTGGATGGCTGCATGCAAAGAGTTGTGCTCAGTGGCTCAATGTCCAGCTGGAGACCAGTGACGAGTGGCGTCCCTCAGGGATAGGTGTTGGGACTGCTCTTGTTCAACATCTTTGTCAGTGACATGGACAGTGGGATTGAGTGCGCTCTCAGCAAGTTTGCTGATGACACCAAG
>JASSUY010032625.1:14019-25336 GCA_032466535.1 Forpus xanthops | reverse complement strand
GGATGGGGCAGCCACAGCTTCTCTGGGCACCCTGTGCCAGCGCCTCAGCACCCTCACAGGGAACAGCTTCTGCCTACGATCTAACCTAACATCTCTGAAACAGAGCTGTTGCAAGAACTAGCAAATCTCTTATTTACTGTGACTACGTGTTAACCAGTGGCTGAAATGGATGGGCAGGGGCAGCAGCAGTGAAGCAGCAGTTCCCATTGCTCACTTGGCACTGCTCCTTAAAAACTCTGTGGCTAACTGGTACTTTGACCACTGGGCACTTTCAGGCTCCCTGCAGCCTTGTCCCTTTGTCTGGCATCTTTGTCCGTTGCTGGGTCACACAAAGGAAACCTTTAAAGCACAGAGAAAAAAGGGCTGAGGGTTGTAACCCTGCACACCTTTTCCCAATCTGCTATTCTTGGCAGCACAGGCCTCTAAGCTATTGCTAATAAAAAGTATATTAATGCCTGTCTTCTGCAGCGTGCTTCCTGGCTGGAATTTGTCTCACCCAACTTCAGCTTTCTACAAAGTAATTACCTCCACACCTCCTTTTATGGAGGAAGTCCTGGAGTTGTTTCACTTCATTGCAAGGTACACAGCTGAAGTAGTCGGTGGATCATGCCCTGAAACACTTTCTGTCCTTTCTAGTGACTGCAAAGGGAGAGTTGATGGTTTCTCAACTGGAGAGAGATGAGAGGAGTCACAACCCTGCTGCTCACACTGCCCCGAAACTCCGGTAGTGTGCTTTTAAAAGGATGTGTATATGTGAGTGCATGAGCATGCATCGGTTTACACTTCATCAAACCCCTAGAAATGTCACCTGACTACTCTCACTGCGGTTATTATACATTATTCATACATTCAGTTGGATATCATTCACTAATGAACACCATACCAACAAAATACACATTTTAGACAAGGAAATTCATCAAAAAGACCCTTTCAAAATAAGATACAGTAACTTAGAACTTATAAACCTAGGAAATTAGGACTCTGTGTCACATACAGAAATAAATTCAAATAAACACATGGGAAATGAAGGTATCAGAAAACCCCAAACACTCTGAGCCAACACATTGCAGGAAACCATAAAATCACGAGTGCAGTGTTTGCGGTCCCAGATTCTGAGCTGCCATTCTTGGTCATACCAAGGTCTATGTGTTCCTGTATTCCTTACCCAGAGGTGGCCAGAAGGTACGTGGTTGTACCATCAAACTGCATTCAAGAAGGCAGAACACGGGAAGTGAAGAACAGGTCTCCTCCATCAGTTGGTTGAACTTCATCAGTATCACGATGAAAAACCAGAACTGCACAAACAGGGGAAAATAGCTGCAATGTGCTTGGGCCATTTGGGAGGCTATGTGCAGCCAGTAACGAGTTGACATGTCCCAACGTGACCAAGGAGTCAAGACCATGTCTGTGTATGTGGCTGCAGCCTTATTGGGGCTGGAGTAAATTCAGGTGAAGTTCAACCTCCTTTAAGGTCCTCTGAGTTGTGTATGGGCTCCTCTGGCACACAGGGATGGATCCCACCCATCTGCGAATGTCATCTCCTCCAATGCAGCACCAAGGATGAGGCAGGATATTTCTAATTGAGGCAGGACTTGGCTAATACCCTTCCAAACTTAGTTCTGGCAACTTGTAAGTCAACAGTCCACAGGCAAGATCCCAGCTTAGTGCAACTGTTTATTGGGGTGATTTTAGGCTGGCTATCCTGTAAACAACACGGATACACATCTTGTTAAGGACTAAGGGAGTTTCCATAACCACCAGCACAGTTCCTGATAAACTTGCTTTGCATGTGAAGACATTTTTCTCTGATTTCTATCTTTTCCTGCTGTCCTATATTCTCTCTCCTGCATTCAGGTTCACACAAAGGGGGTGTATTGGTCATAGAAATGTTCTGGGGATTCATTCCTTATAAAGATGGTACGCCAATGCACTAGGCAGAAGAAGGAGGATTTCTGGGAATGCAGAGAATGTCTTGAGAGGGGGATAACCTGGACTCCTAACCAAACAGAACCTGCAAGCCACCATCTCCAGGACAAAGGAAACAAGTAAATGCAGGTGCTGCTTTGCCATCAGAGTCTCCTGCTCAGAGCAGATGATGTGAGGGGAAGATGGGGAAACCTCACCTAGGTTTATATCCATAGTAGGGATGCTGATGGACAGGTTTTCTTGGTATGTGTGTGTGCATGAATGCCTTGAGATATTTCCCTGCCCTGCTTTGGGATGCAGGGAGGATCTTTCATGTTTGCTAATTAGAAAAATGAAATCAGAAGGAAACCCCTCTCACTTGGCTCAAATTAATTCACTGAAGTGTTCAGCTACAAGGAGAGGAGCTCAGATGAGATCCGATTTTCTTCATGCAGGTAAGCATCTTAAAAACGTGGCAGGTTTGAGGTGGGTCACAATCCTCTCCACATCAGGATCTCTCTTGTATAAACAGTTATTAATCAGAGAAAAAGAATGACTAGGGTTTTCCATGCATCAAAGAACCACCAAGAACAAGGCTGTCCCACAAGCAGGACCAGCTAAGCTTGACTCCGCAGAGGACCTCCTGGGAGCCTCTGCCATGGATTTACTTCCAGATTGAGAAAATCATAGTCAGAACGGGGCTATTCCTGCACAAATTCTCTGTGTCAATGGCAATTTTCCTGCTCCAGGGACATTTCCGAGGGCAGGAAAATTCCTCCTCTGTCCCTGTGAGCACACAGAGTGCCCAAGGCTGGGGACGGGCAAGCCATCCTCATCCTCACCCTCACAGCACACAGTGCCCTCTCCTACATTTTCTCTGTCTAAAACCACAGACTCTCCAAACTGCCATCCTTTCTTACAGAGCTTTTGGTTTACAATTACTTCAAGTTCATGCTCCATGGAGCATTGCGTTGAGGGTGTAAAATTAACCAACACATTAGCTTGGGTTATTTTACTGAGGAGAGAAAGAGAAATCAAAGTCTTGGTAGCCCTATCACTTTGCATCTAGATTGCTTCTTCTGTCACATGAGGTAAGAAAGACAAATCTGGATGCTTTGTTTGAGTTTAAACTCTTCTCTCTTTTTTGAGGTGGAAAGAGAGAAAAGTGTTTTCTACGTCTGTGCCCCATGCCTTAGGGAAAACTGGAGCCAGCCCTGGCCTACGCAGCAGCTGGGTGATGCTTCAACAATTCACTATTACGCCAGCTTTTGTGAACTTAGGACTTGTGCATTCAATGCACATCCTGCTCATTTTGGAGGATGAAGCTTTTAACGACAACTCATCTGCTCACCCTGGTTGCATTTCCCATTATAACTCTCCAAAACAGCAGTCTGCAATATGAAGGACGCTGCTGCCTCCCCTTCTGCAACCCCTTAGAGACCCCAACCAAGAGAAAAAACACAAAGCCTAAATGGAAAATCAATGCTTTGAACTCAGGGGGTCTGGAGAAGAAACCACAGAGAGGCAATGCTGCCTGAAGAGCTGTCAAATGCATATGGTGGCCAAATAAAAGGGGCTATTTCTATGAGCACATTGCTGAAGCTCTTGATGATTTATTTCTAGATGCAGAGAGACAGGACAGGCACACAGTGAATTTTAAGGCAGAAAAGAGCTGTTATAAATTAGGTTGTCATTTTTCCTATCTTCTGTACAGAATCCCAGAGAGGTTGATTTAAGCAGTGAGGTATGTTCCCCACTCTCTCAATATTCTTCTCTCCCTCATGGCTATATGACACAAGTTATGTTATTGCTCACCTCTAAGGCAAGAGAATAGGAAAAGACTTATCCTGGAGATCAGCCAATGCTCTATGGTGGATAATAGCAGAATAAGAAAATCTTGGAGATTTAGGTGAAATCCAGATGGTTTTGCATCTGCTTTGGCATCTTTGTCTGGTTTTGGCATCTGATGTGGCACGTGCATTAAGGAAAGTGATCCAGAGATGCCAAGGAGCTCCTTAGCCTTGCAGACGCCTCAACTCAACAAGAGGCCATGTAGCACCTCAGATCTCTCCAGGTGCTCACATGCAGGCACCCACACATACTCAGAAATGCCCGAAGGTTTTGAGCTAGACACTTTGCTCATACCTGACCTGTGTCTTCATCCAAAGGGAAGGCATCTGCTTGAACACCACTAGGCATAGGCAGCTCCCAGATTCAGCATGGAGAGCAAAATGTTCTCTGATAGAGATAAGAGAGGTTCTTTAGGAGAATTGCTGATGGGCAGCCACCTCCGTACTGGATTAAGTTTTATGATGTTAACTTAGACTAGAGGTTTGACGTCTCCCTCACTTCCCATCAGGAAAGGTGGGAGACATCATGTTTTGGTGGAGACTGCCGTGCAAGCTTGTGCCAGAACGTGGCTGTGACTATCTCTGGCCACTTGTGTGGGCTATATTAGGTTGTGCAATAAGAACCTCACCTGCACACCCACAAAGGAGGATAGAGAGTCCACAGGAGGTAAGGAAACCAAATAAAACCCTGCCCAGCTACTCCCAGGCCCATCAGCCCATCCCAGGTCCACCTCCACAAGCCCAGAGGAGCACAAGGCACAATGGCAGGTGGGGACCAAAACGATGGGCTCAGGAGAAGGGACACCCTGTCCAGCTCCTCCCAGGAGAGCTACCAGCCCCAGGGTATGGTTGTGTAACCCATTGAGATGAGTCAAGTGGAGTTCCTTTGGGATGCAGGGGGTGTCAGACACACAGGGTGCAGGGAATGGGCAGTCGGGGATTGCACAAGACTTACAATAGGATGTTTAGGGAAGGAACCACAGTTGGGAAAGGGAGGGATCAAGATGTTTTTGGGATGAACCTATGTGGTAAACTGTAGGCATAAGATAAAAAGGGCCACCCCTGTGTAAACATTGCTGCTGAGTACACTTGTCCAGCACAGTCTGTCCTATCTTCTATTGAACTTCATTTCCAAGTATTTTCCTGGGTGGAGACACTATCAGCATGTCTGTGTATGGAGGCTGGGTGCAGCAGCTGAGCTGGGAACAGTGTGTGATCACTAGCAAACACCAAACCAGAATAGCTGTCAAGTAAGTGAAGGTCCTGGGAGCCAGCAGGGTGCATGTCTCTGCAGAGGAGCCCACAGGAAACACTGACTACCAGATTCTGGAGAGGGGTATGTGTGGAGATGCTGTGTGAGCGGCTGAGGCTGCATTGCTGCCCTGGAGTGCGGACAACTGGAACACCTCAGCGCTGGGGTTTCTGTTCTAAAGTGTGCTTTTAGAATGGCAAAACTGTGTCACCCATTCAATGGGTACCTCTGTGTCACCCATTGCAACCCATAGCTCTGGGAGAGTGACATAAAAATTGCTTCCTTTGGCTCTCCTTCCAGGAGATCTGAAACCATAACCTTCAGAAAGCCACATCCCACCACCAGCCCAGAAGTGCTAAGCCTCCTTCCCTGACTCTGCTTAGACATTTAAAAGACTAGCTTGGAAATCTGTCTTTCCTATATATTATTTTGCAGGTCCAACTCAGCAAACACCTAAGATTTTCCTTCAAGGGCTTAAATCTAAGTAATTACAGGCTAGAGTCACACAATACATGCTGGCTGATAGAGCTCTCTTCACTGCCAGAAGAGCAGGTCAATTATAAGCAATGAACCCACATTACTAGGAGAGATATCTGGTTTGAATTCTGGTCAATTAGTACTAAAATTGTCTTGGAAGAGAAAGGTAAATTGAGCTAATAGAGCTGTGCAGTGAGACCTGCATATCTCAGCACCGAGCACAGACAGCAAAGGCTTCATTTCTGATATGCAGAAATTAATGATGTTTTGGCATACAATCAGCTTGAAACCTGCAGGGTGAAGTCAGTGACATTCCCCTCCTGTCTCTTCTCACCTGCAACTGAGGGTCTCGATTAAAAAACCATGCCTGCTTAGGGAGGGTGCTGAAACACATAATTAACTTGAAGGATGTTCTTACTTTCCCAGACCAAGGCTTGTGACCAAGTGTAAAGAGCTGCAGTGTGTAAGTGCTTGCTGGCCTCCTGCCATTCCCATGACTGCCACAGCCAGGGAGGAAGAGGAGGAGGAGCGAGCATGAAGCAGGCTTCTTCCGGTGCTCTTGCTGGCTCTCAAATAGGTCAGAGACTTGGGACCAGTAGCTTGAGTCAGGGGGGTTGTGGGAATCCCCCCTCTCCTTTGAGTGGGGATTATTGGAAGCAATACAAGCTTCAGGGAAAAGGTTAAATAGAGATCTTTAGCATGAAAACTTACTTTTCTACAGCTGGTAAATCTGCATGTCACCTCCCAGAGGCCACATCAGTAGCAAGCGAGAGGCAGGCATCTCCCAGGTCTCTGTTCACTACCGTTCGTGCAAGGCACATAAAGGTGAATTGCCCTTTTGGGGTTTATTGTCTAAGAGGTGAGCAAGCAGTGGGAAGCAGCAGCACAGTCAAGCCCAGAGGGATGACAGGGAGTGGAAACTGAGTAGGCCATTGAGCAACTGAGATGTGGAGGGAAAGCAGCAAAGGGAAAGCTGAGATTTATGGCCCCAGTTTGCCTCCTGCAAGGTGGCTCTGACACTCCTCATTCCCTGTCCCACGTCACAGCAACAGCATGAGAAGTAGGCTCGTGAAGCTTAGAGGTAATGTACCAGCATCAGGGCCACTGGACTGCTATTTTTAATCCTTGACTTCTTCCTGTGTACCCACGTATAAAGGGAACATCCTTCACAACACATAAGCAGCATGGTTGAGGTGAGAAGGGACTTCATCCTTCCACTGCCAGAACCAGGAAAGGCTGGCATGGGCCAGACTAAAGAAAGCTTGAGATCAAAATCATGCCTCTGTCTCCCCTTGGAGCAACGCTCCTACCCTTACACAGTGCAGGACAGGACCTAGACAGGCACAACCTCATCAAGCATGAAATGGTAGTGCCCAGCAGATCATGAGATGGCACTACAGAAAACTTCAGCAGGTCACTGTGCATCACCTCGTAGATTTACAGTGACATAAAGCTGATTAGGGAGGAAAAGAATCAAGGAATAAAGCTCTGCTGGGACACAAAATGCAGATAGAGGACACCCATTTGGTTAGATAAGGTTCATCCCATTTTTCTTCCCTGTGGATTTCACTTGGGTTAAGCCTAGCTCAAAGTGGGCTTTGTGAAAGCCCAGGAATGCTCTGAGGTTGCTGGCAGCCAGCATTATTGCTCTGCTCACTCCTTTAGCTTTCCTTTGAAAACTCCAAAGTGGAACAATTGCAGCTTGGACACGCAGTGATCCCCCCCAAACCCCACATCTGGCTGTTTACAGGCAAAACACCCCAAAAACAGGCAAAGCCGCGTCACTGGAACACCCAGCATCTTTGGTTCTCACTCTGCCAAAGGGTACAGTGATCTTAAGTGTCACGGGTACTCTCAGAAGTGCCTCAGCTGACCCACTGCTTCTCTGAGCAGCTCCTAAATCTCCTGGTTGGAGATGCAGGACCTTCCCATGGACCTCACAGCTCTGCTACCATCTCCCCTGGTCACAGCACTTCAAGACAGGTACAAATCAACCCAACAGTGAGCCAAAAAGACAAACCCAAAGCTCCCTTGCTCGGCAGGCAGTGTTTGACTTGTACACGTTGCACCATTTCTTAAGCAGCCTCGCATTTTTATACCTCTCACAGAGCAGATCTGTGCCTGGTTTGATTAATAATAGACGTGTCTGTCTCTTTTTTAAATGTTATTAAGATCCACTCAAAGATTTTCCTTGGCAATGAATTCCAGGGCTTAATTATGCACTGTGTTAACAGGCTTAGTGTTTTTTAATGTAATATCTAATCTCATTAGAGGACACATGCTCTTGCATTTTCAGAGCAGGTTAAATAACAAGACTAGCACATCCTCTATACCTTTACATAATGTTTATTGTATTGATTGCATTTCTGTGCATTGGATACATTGCCACTGGGATTCATCTTCAAAGTGAGTCACCCTTTCTGAAGGTTGCACTGATTTATAGAACCCTTTCACATCCATCTCAATTAATATCAACGAAAGTGAAAATGTCTGTTGTTCCACACTCATCTCAGTAACACTCCCTGCATGGTTTCGGGGAAAAATGAGTTTATGCATTGACATTCTTAAAACAAATACTTCACGTTGG
This sequence comes from Forpus xanthops, assembly GCA_032466535.1. Classification (NCBI taxonomy): domain Eukaryota; kingdom Metazoa; phylum Chordata; class Aves; order Psittaciformes; family Psittacidae; genus Forpus; species Forpus xanthops. Next base: position 17,265 of record JASSUY010032625.1, on the reverse strand, counting down.
CTGTCGTGCTACCACAACCAGCAGATGACAAAATGTTATTGCTACCAGATCACTGTAGTATAAACCGTGCTGTCATACCAGGAGTGCCCATGTCTAATAGCTTTCAGACAAGTTTTCCCCATACTGTGAGCTGGGTTAACACATGTACAGTTGGTTTTTCACTGCCAAAGAACAGTCACACACAGGGAGTGGTTTCATGTCAGCCTCTCTCCCATGCTCTACCATCCACAGTTTCTCACTGGCTCCCCCATCACCACGAAATGACACTGGACCTAAGACCGATGAAGATTAAATACGTGCACAGATTTCAGATTCACTCTAAAATGCTACTTGTCGACTCTCCCTGTACATGATCAGGTCCATACTAACCTCTTGGGTTTAATAGTCACACTGTACAGACTGTGATGTTCTTTTCTTGAACCTACTGACCTCATTGCTGGAAGATGCTATTTACTCACCTATTTAATTTTGCTTCTGTGGTATATAATAAGAGAAGAAATAAGAAAACAACCAAGAAAGAAAAGTAAGGGCATTTTGTTTCTCTATGTCAACATGAAATTGAGCTGTAAACTTGCTCTGAAAACTTGAGTATCTCTTTGAGTTTAGAAGTTCCTTCGTCTTGCAGGATTAAACGCTTAACTACGATCACATGGGATTAAAGCAAACCCCAAATGTTAAAAACAGCTAACTACCTCCTTGGCTTTAAGAAGATGTATTTTTCTTCACGTAAACAACATAAGAATTTGAACTAAGCAAATAATATTATAATTGCTTCTATGGCTACAGAGTAGAGCATAAGTCTGAAATATAACTCAAGATGAGAACACATTAGATGTATCTTGGTTTCAACAGCTGAGAGCTCCCATGTTACATATGTTAACAGCAGCTTATCATTTTCCACTTCAGGATGTTCACTGCATGATACCCACATTAGTTTAACACACACTTGATGTGTTATACAGAGGCAAATCTATCACCCGTGTGCTTCCCTTAACAGCGGTGTTGTTCACGTGAAACTTGACCCATTGCTCACAGATAACTTTAAAAGCTGTGGTGCTTCATTTCCTCAAGACTCAATAGTGAAACTTGTGTGCCAATCTTGAGCCTCCATCAGGCCAAACTGTCCCAGCTCCCTATGAACCCTCTTTGATAGCCCACATGATCAAAGTAGATATGCAACGATACCTTTTCCTCTGAATCTGACAGTGTATAGACATTCCTCATGTATTTTTAGTTACTGCATTTCTAATGGATGAGCACAAAGATGCTCAGGGGTCTGAAGCATCTCTCTCATGAGGAGAGATTGCAGGAGCTGGGCCTGCTTAGTCTGGAGAAGAGCAGGCTGAGAGGGGGTCTCATCAATGCAGATCAGTATCTCAAAGGCAGGCGCCAGGAGGATGGTGCCATTAATACTTCAGCAGTGCCCAGGTGTATCAGAGCACTGGGACAGGCTGCCAGGGGGGTTGTGGAGTCTCCTTCTCTAGAGACATTCAAACCCCACCATGGACACGTTCCTATGTGACCTGCTCTGGGTAGCCCTGCCTTGGCAGTGGGGTTGGACATGATGATCTCCAGAGGTCCCTTCAACCCTCATGGCTCTGTGAGCCCTTGAGCAGGCACAAATTGTTCTGGTACAATCTGGTACATCTGTCTACAATCCATGACAGAGATCTGTCTCGTTAAAATGCACATGGAAGCATTTTGCAGAACATCATTGGAAAGCATTCAAGAGAGAACCCATCTCTCACAAAACACGGTGCATCCAGCAGCATGCTGTGGATGAAGTGCAGTTGCTGTGCTGCTGTGTATTTAAATGATTATGGATGAAAGATAATAAAACGTGAAGAATGACATTTGAAAAGAAGCTCGTCTTTCTCTGTTGGTGCTGTTTGGGGCTCCTTTGAGCAGGGCTGCTTCTGTTCTTTATGGATATATACCTAATGGAGCATAACTTCCCTAAGAAGTGTTTCAACCTGAATGCTCTAAATAACTTTCATGTGAAAACTGGAGCATCCAGATACTGCAGTGTGAGCCCAGTAAAGCTGAAGGGCCTTTAGATGAACAATATAGGGTCAAAGACTCACATACAAATGCACAGCTGAACCTGTGGGCTTGTTCTCTTCCACAATGAACCTGCAGGAAACAGAAAGCTGAGCTTTGCTAGATAAGACTCAGAGGCTCTTCACTGGCTGAGGAGCAAAACTCCCATGTTTAAGAGCACTAACATGTATTTTGGGATCACTCTGTTCAGCTGCTGAGACAAGTTGCCATCACAATATCATCAGTTTAATCCTGCAGTCAGGATCTGTCCAAATAAAAGCAGCCCCTTTCCATAGCTGAATGCTGGAATCTGGGACCTCAGGGATGCTCAACACGAAGCCCAGGCAGGACATGAAGCCAGAAAGACCTCGCACAAAATCTAATCAACTTTTAAGAGCACAATCCTTTGGGCTGTTTCTGAATTAATACTCATTTGAACTTGAAATCCCCTGGGACAACTTAGTGCCGCAGCTTCCCAAGCAACTCCATGTAGTAGAAAGCAACATCTTGGGAAAGATTCTAAATATAGGCCCTCTGGTTACCACAGCAAAGCACCCAAACACACATGGAAGTATTTTAGTGCAACCAGAACCTGGATTTCACTTTTTTCTGCTCCATCAAACCATAACCTGCCATGGTATGTTACAGGTACAGAGAATTTAAATGTAATAGCTTTTCTCTGCACTGAGCTCCACCCATCACTTAAACCCACTTTGAACCTCATTTCAATTCAGTCGAACACTGCTTCTTGTAACTGTGAATGAAAAAGAACATCAACAGCTTTCTAACTTTGGATCTGTGAACAAACCTTGGAGCACAGCACTCGCCAACAGACCCAGACAACTGATGGTAATAGCTGCGCTCTGCTCTTTACAAACCTCCTCAGCCCTGGGATCTTGGTAAGCTTTGCAAATACCAAATGAGCACCTGGATTTCCCCATGAAAAAGGCAGAGAGGGAGGAGACCATAGGAATTAAGGGGAGAACATATAGCAGCCTTCCAGTATCTAAAGGGGCTACAAGAAACCTGAAGAGGGGCTTTGGACAAGGGCCTTAGGGACAGGCCAAGGGCAATGGCTTTAACCTGCCAGAGGGGAGACTGAGATGAGCTCTTAGGCACAAGTTCTTCCTTGTGAGGGTGCTGAGGCGCTGGCACAGGGTGCCCAGAGAAGCTGTGGCTGCCCCATCCCTGCAGTGCTCAAGGCCA
>JASSUY010032625.1:0-11876 GCA_032466535.1 Forpus xanthops | reverse complement strand
CCACAGCTTCTCTGGGCACCCTGTGCCAGCGCTCAGCACCCTCATAGGGAAGAACTTGTGCCTAAGAGCTCATCTCAACCTCCCCTGTTTACGTTTGAAACTGGACAGTTTAATTTACCCCTTTTAAAGAGGGGCAGGGCAAAAGAAACCTTCTCTTCACTCCAGTTTGGGAGCACATGGACAGAGCTCCCTGGTTTATGACCTGCTGCGAGAGAGACGGATGGGTCAGTCAGCTTGCATGAAAAATCCAGAGCAACTGGATAAGGAAAGCAGGTCCTCCCCTGATCACACTGGCTGGAGTAAACCCAGTTATATATGCGTGTGTCCATATGTACACGCACACATATATATATATACGCATATATCTATATATAACCTGAGCATACCCTTGGTACCGCACCACCGAAATGGCAGCAGTGCTGGCAGGCAGCACGTGTGGCACGCAGCCCTCCTTTCCCTTCCCAACCTTTGCTTACATTTCATCAGCTCTACTCTGATTCCAAGGTTTAATAAAATGTAATCCCAGCATGTCCTGAATTAATTAATGAGCTCCCGTTCCAAGCCACCGTGCCAGTGTCTGCAATTACACTCTTACTCACTGAAGAGGTAGAGACCGGCTGCATCCGTTCCCCAAGCGGGAGCAGCCACGGACCAGCTTCGTGAGCAGAGTCGCGATGCTTCACAGGGGTTGATTTTAAAGCACTTTGATTTTGTTCCTCCGTTATCTCCCCACTAGAAAAGCTCCTGCAGGTACAAACAGTCACCTCCTGAGGTCAGCCCCCCTCCACTCACAGCCCTCAGCAACAGGGTGGGAAGCAAGCACCTACAAATCCGGTTTTTATTCATCAAGGTCCATGATACCTGTATCCTCCAGTCCATGTGCTCCCACTACAGCTGTTTTGCCCACATCCCTATACTCCCCTCCTCAAATCATCCTCAAAGGATATTTTCACTCCCTGAAAGAAACCACAAAACGATGATATCTTTCACCTGAACAAGCTATGGAAATTCAGGAGCAAAGGGGATATTTTGACAGGAAAGCAGCATTATTCCCTCTGCTGATCTCCCCTGATGTATGACTTCCAACAAACACAACATCCCACCAGGCACACCCCAGAGCATCCTCAAAGTGCAACACAATCCTCGCAGCATTTTTAGCTCTCTCTGCTCATCTTCTTTCCTGCCACAGCTCAGGGAAGAGCAATCTCAGGTGCTCAGCAGCCACAGTGATGAGCACAGCACAAGTGAACAGATATGGACTACAGAACAGGAGACGTTCCCCACTGCATCGTGGTCTGTATTGCACCATTTCCATGCACTCTAATTCTGATCTCAGAAGTCTCACCAGCGTTGTCTGCTGTCAGTGTGCTGGGCAGGGACCCTGATGAAGCGCAGTTGTTTACAAACACATTAAAGTGCATTTCGAACCCATTGTTTCTCCTTCCAGCTGCCCAAGTACTTTATACTCAGTTCCTGGACTTGTACCAATACTAAAAATGACAGGTTGCCAGGAAGGACAGAGACGGAGGGTGGATGGAGGGAGGGAGGGATGCGAAGTGGCTAGACAACACAGCACATGAATTTATTATCCTGCTGCCTCTGGCAATGGAGTTCAGAAGCCGGACCAGGGTGAAGAAACACATTGCAAGAAATCATAGGATCCCAGCCTGGTTTGGGTTGGAAGGGACCTTAAAGCCCATCCTGTTCCAACCCCCTGCCATGGCCAGGGACACCTTCCACTAGAGCAGGTTGCTCCAAGCCCTGTCCAACCTGGAAACACTTGTGAAATTAAAGGTCAGTGAGATAATGAGCTCTGACTGCAGCCAAGCAAGAAGTATTTACTGATGGAGCCTGCCCTGAGCTCCTACTGAAGTGCCGCTACCTGCTGCTCCCAGGGTGCAAGACCTGTCCTCTTCAATTAACACTGGCAGATGAGACAAAAGGCCTGACTGTGTCACAGCGGGGCAGTGGCTGCCACTCTCTGGGATGCTCTGCTCTTCCCCCGCCTGCTCTCACTTTATTTCCAAGCCAATAGCTTCTTCGTGAGAAAAGGGCTGTGGCTTCTGCATGGGCAGCATCACTGCCTCCCCAGCCCCTTTGCATCCCCCTGGAAGGCTGCTGTGCTGTCCATCCTGCACCACTGCATTCTAACTCTGAAAATAACCCGTGTCTGCTGATCTGTAACACGCCCCAGGCACTGTGAACCTGCCTGCAGACAGCAGTGCCATGGGATGTGCATCCCTACGCATAAAGCTGTATGCTCCAAAGCAGGGAGCTGACAAATCCATTTTTCATACAAGGACTGCATTCATCTGCCTTATGTCAACCAAGTGACTCCCAGCCCTTAAAATCCACCCAACACAAGGTGACAGACCCGGAGCTGAGCATCTACATCATACTGGTGGTCAGTGTCCATGCCCAGCAGCGCAGCATCTTCTCCTGGAGGGCTCTCCAAGAGCTCCATGAACAATACTGTATTTCAACAAACTTCACCAAAACTGATCAAGCAGCATCCCTGAGGAAGGTGAACCTTCATCAGCGAATGAAGGGACTTCCCACTGTAAGGGCAAAAGGTGAGCAGGGAGAACGGGATTTGGATACTTGCTGATTACGTTGCTCAGCTACAAGGAGACAAACCCAACAGTTGCTTCTGTTTCTAACTCTTTCGTATTAGGCAGCTCCTGCATAAAGAGCCAGAAAGAAAACCCCACAGCAGGAGGATGACCTCCACCCTGGCACTGCCACCCACATTGACTGCTTTCAGGACGTCAGAGCAGGCAGCAGTGCAGGAGCACAGGCTGCTCTGGTTGGGCAGCTACAATAAAATCACCAGCATGGTGTAAGAACTGAAGTAACAAACCCCAGGATCAGAGCCTGGGTCAGGCCTCACCCCTCAAACATCATTTTAAATGCTCAGTCGCTGTGTGTCTGCTCTAGGAGCTGCAAACCCCTGTGGCCACAGCACTTCAGAGGGGCAAAAGCCTGCAGAGCCCCTGTCAGAGAGCAAACATCCCATCACAGCATCAGGCAGCATGGACATGGGTTCAAGCCCCAAAACACCAGGGCCACAGGCTCTGTGGTCCCCATCCATGCTTCCCACATCATCAGAGCAGGCACTGGAGCAATGGCTGAGGCTCTTACCTGCGGACAAGCTGCTACTGGTTCATCTCTGATACCTCGAGGAGACTCAGGTGTTCATACGGTGACCTGGGAAAGGGAGCCTGGGGAAGAAAACACGAGATCTTCATGTAATGAGGCAGTTTGAAACGCATGCCATTTATACCACAGACACATCTTCTCCAACTCTGGTAGCAGCTCAGGCATCTCTCTACTTGCTCCCATCGAGACAATAAGGCTTTTCTTTGCTTGCCCTTTTACTCCTTATCTGCAATCCATCCTGCTTCTGTTTTGGCCTAAGCTCTTGGCATTTTCTCTATGCTGTCCTCTTCTCATGTGGAACCCAGACACAAGAACAAATGATTTTTAAGAATATCAATGGGGAGATTTATTTTTATCTGTGAAGTGATCATTTCCAGCTGTACAAGGCACAGGAGGATGCCTGGTCATGGACTTCCTAGATCTCCTCAAATCAGACCCCAATGCAAGCTGGACCCTGTTCTACTTCAGGGCTGGAAAATAAACCTGAGCACTGCCTCAGCCTGCAGCAGGGTGAGCTGCTCCGGGCTCAGCCTGGGACTGATCCTTTGCTTCCAGTCCAGGAACTGGTGGGGCTCAGCTTTAATAGGACATTAAAAATCTCAACGGGTTATGGGAAGTTACCCAGGACAAATGGTGTTCAAAAAGCTGAGTCTGGCTTAAAGCAGAGCTAAAGAAGAGAGTTTGCCATAATGCATCCTGGATGCATGTCCTGGATGCAGGACAAAAAGCAGCATGAGGAAGCTGCTGTTGGGCACCCCGAACAAAAGCACCATCAGCCCCAAGGGCAGTGGCTCCATGCATGGGGATGGCTGCAACTATTAATTCTCATACTACCAGGCAAGAAAGTGACTTGGAACTGGATGATCTTAAGGTCCGTTCATCCCTAACCATTCTATGAGTCTATAAGTGATGAGCCCTGTTTCACTCATGTGGAAACCAGGGCAGGGAGAGCTGCAGCTTCCCAGTCATGGCCACACAGGGCTGCCCTGACACCAGCGCAGAACGCACACAGCTCCCATGCCCTCAGCATGTCCTCAGCACACTTCTTCCAACCCCTTCACACCCACCCATCCAGCTGCTCTTATTGTCTCTTCTAATTCACTTTTCTCATTACACAGGAGGAAATAACTATGGCAGGTCAGGTTGAGGATTTAATGGAACTAACACTGTTAGGCCATCCAGCAATTCTTCATAACATCTTCCCCACCATGCCTTTTGCTGCCAGCAATTCAGGTAATGTTAAACCCATATCCTCACTAGTAGCTGCTTCTGAAAGTGTGTTGGCACACGCATGCAGATGCAGAGCTAGTGTGAAGTGACAGAAAACACCCTAAAAAAGTTATTGCAAAAGCACATATGTGAACATATTTATATATGTTAACATATATAATATAATGCATTATAATACACAATATATTAATATATAATATTAATATAATTATGTAATTTAAATATGTAACATAATATATGTAATATAAACATATTTACTTGCATTTACACACAAGTAGATGCAATAGCAAGACAGGACTGAATATGAACACTGAGAATACTTTCAATCATTGGGAACAAAAAGCTTACAAAACACCCTGCTCAATAGTTTCAGCCCCCTAAAAAACCTACATTTATATGTTAACCTTGCAACTGTACTACAACAAAATGTTGTTTTCATTTAACAAGGGTGAAAGTCCAAAAAGCACTGCAAAATCGGGTTAACAACCCATAGAGGTTGTGAGTAAATGTTGGCTTTAGCAGCAGAACACAGCACCATGGACACGGCTCAATTAATGCCTGAAGCACGTGTGATAAACAAACATCCCATTCGCTGCTGAATCCTGTTAAGGGACTTTGTTGTCCCTTTCTCAAACACCAATTTACTGAAGGTTTTGCAGAGCTCCATAAAGTCCCAGCTCAGATCTCCCCCGTGCCCCCAAGCTGCCTGCAGGGAGCCAGCAGCGTCCATAAAACACCAGAAAACACCCACTGCTCTCTCATTCCACACGTATAAAACTCCATGTGTAAACACATAGACCACTCGCTCAGTGGTATCACTGAGTCCCATATACCTGCCAGCTTCCAAAGGGAAACAAGGAGACATCTATACCTGCCTCTCTGCTATGCCTAGGCACTGCTGCCATGTGTGCGGGTGAAAATCTGCCAAGCTCTGCCTGATCCAGACAGATCCTCCCTGTGTTACTTCTACACAGTCCTCAGCCCATGTTTGGGCTGGTTTCTATCCTTCTGTCCCTTTCTTTCCTTCAAACAGCAGTGTCCAGGAAAGGGGGATAGAGGGTGATGATCCCAATCGTCATCCAGGGTCCATCCCTCCATTCCCCTTGGTTGGCATCATGCCTTTCTCACCTGCCCCAAAGGGCAGGAATTACACAACAGGCTGCTAAAGAGGTGGAGCAAGTGAGGATCAAGTGCTGGTCCCAGCCTGAGAGCACACAAGCTGCCTGTAATGCCACAGGCTGTGCCATAGCACACTGTAACCGGCTGCCGAGCTGTGGTCCCCGGTGCCCTGGCTCCATCCTTCTGGTCACCGATGCACATAATGATGTGTCTGCGAGCACACGTGCGGGCTCCTGCAGGCTCTGCTCAGGGAACACATGGAAAATCTGGCTGCAGCACAGTGTTGCTCTATTTTACCTTCTTTACTGCTTGAAAAACATTTGGCCGTTGCTGGAGCGAGCTGGGCTAGACGCATACATTACAGCACACTCCAGAAATAGCACAAGCTGCCTGCACAGTTTTGCAGCTAAAATGCTTCCTTTCATCTTCGCAGCCTGTCCCTGTCCATGGAGCAGCTCTGAAGGAGACAAACGAGAGCTCCAGAGCCTGCAGCTTGGGATGAATCATTGCGGGAAGGTTTCCTGACTTTGAATGCAGGTGAACAAAGTGCAAGTGGCTTTGACTTCCTCTGCCTCGCTGCCAACTCCTGTGTATCTTATGCAAAGTGTTTAATGAGCTAATGAAGAAGCTGTATGCCAGAGCTCAGTTTAGCTTTGACCTGGCAAAGGGAGCTGTCTCTGAGAACAAGCTTCCCACTAGCGCTGCCGTACCAGCTCACCACCGATGGGAGGTCAGTCTGCAGGACCACCACAGGTCAAAGCTTCTCTTGAAGTCATCACTCTTATCAAAATATGATGGTTTCTGGTGATACAAGCCATCCTCAAGCCACAAAATGATTTGTAGTCTGAATTGGATTTAGGCTGCTGATCTCTGAAAAGGTATTTATTTTCTCAGGTAGGTTCTGAGGTACCCGGTCAGCCACGACAGATTCTGGCACATGTTGGAAAGTCAAACTAATTCCAGGAATAATGCAAATTTACATCAAATTCTAATCCTTATGGGACCCCATCTCTGAATATGGGCAAAGCACCCCCCACGGTTGCTCAGACATTGTTTGGCACAGTCTGTGATCATCATTAAGTCTCAGGTGTTAAACGGAGACCACCATCACCAACAAAACATGACCACGAAACACTTATTAGCATCCCAGTCCATGTGTGCAGACAGCGCTTTGCAACATAAACCCACTGGAAGTGTTGAAATCATTGAAGAGCCATCATACATATTTAAAAGCATGGTAGATGCCAGGAGGTATAAATCAACCGCTTGGTACTGAACATGCATCCCATCCGTATTTAGAATATGACAATCCAGCACAAACTTTGTCCACTACATCAACACATGAAGCATCGCATGCCACTTTCTGGAGTGTCAGGACATGAGTTTTGCCAGCAAGTTTAACAACAGTAGATGAAGCAGCATTGCATGCATAGGATTGCACACAGCCATGAGGACCCAAAGCAGGGCAATAGATGGATGTGCTGAGGTGGGGCAGAAAGCAAGAGAGCCCCAAAATCCCCATATGAGGTCCTGCTCTCTATTCTGAGTTCTGCCCCAAGTGACCTTCTGCAACCTCGGTGCCACCTCATTTGTGGTACAAGGGAGATTGGTACCACCTGCACGGCAGGATGGAGGCCTAGGCTGCACTATGGACACCACGGGATGACCAAGTGCTGCCTAGAAGGGGAAACCAGAACTCCCTCCCTGTTTCATGGGCAAGGCTAACTTTCAGACACATTCAAGATGAACAGCAGCACACAGGGGCTATCACACACACACATATATCCTGTGAATCATGTTGTCTGGGATCTGTACCTCGTTTGCTTTCCCTTTTCCCTGCAGGAAAACTCTTTTTTTAGGAAGGCAGCACTGTTCAGTGTCCCCATCACTCAGAGAAGGGATAAATACAGAGTATTGGTATAGGCCTGCTACAGGAGACAGATTCCATTGCCATAAGTATCATAACCAGAGCATGCAGCTACAGGGAAAGCTTCCCATGGTTAATACCGGCTCTTTGCTGTTCACATCCCTTGCTCTTAACCCTTACCTGGTTGCTGCCCTGCAGGCTCCAGCATTAACATTGGGTCAGAGGCTGCAAAAGTCATGATCTTCACCCACGAGCTGTGGATCACTGCTGCCTGGTGACACCAGTGGCTTTGCTGGTCGCATAATTTAATCACTATGTCCTGAGGACACCAAACTCAGCATTTAAACCTCAGCCTTTACTCCTGGGAGCTGCCTGTTTCACAGAGCAGAGGAGCGCAGAGCCCCGTGTGCTTCTCTTTTCCTACTAAGGCATTACAGAGTCTTTTTACATAATTAACCCAGACATTTTGCCTAGCATACTTGATTTAGTGCTTTATTTAGGCTGGGGGGGGCAGGGGAGAGACCGAAGGCAGCTGTTTGCCTCCTGGATTGCTGCAAAACTTCAGCACTTTGCAACCTGGAAAACAGAGTCCAACATTTTGTGCAAGTCCTGGCTGGTTGTTATAGCAACACATGCACGTGTGTGTGTGTCTGCATGTAAAACAGACTCAAACCCAGGTTGTCACGGGCAACACAAGTCAGCTCCAAAGTCGCATCAAACTTGCCGCTGTGCTTGGTGTCATCTGAAGGCAGCAGCCAGCTCCAAGAGGGGCAGGGAAATATCCTGATCTCTCACTGCTCGTACCAGTTGCTGGATGAGAGCTCAGCGCCGTCTCGCAGCTGATTCAGCTCCTTAAGAAGAGGGTAATTTTCTTTATCCTGTTTGCTTCCTCGCAGGCTGCCACAGCACCTTAACCCAGCTGGGTAAGACAAGCTCATGGCTCCCTCCCAAACAGATGGCTGCAAGGAAGGTCCAAAAATAAGCTAACCCATTTGCCTGTGAGTTTTGAGCCTGCTTTGCTGATTGGCAGACCCTCCAGAGACCACCAGAAGAAGCAGATGGTCAAGACATGAGATCAGAGCTGGAGACGGAGATGTCAATCAACAGGCTGGAGTAGCAGGCTCTGGGATGTGGAATGGAGCAGGCAGCTACAGCAGCATTAAGCAGGACAGGGTTCACTGTCCCAGAAGACAAGTAAGTGAGTAATGAGCTGGCTGCAAAGTGAGTTTTCACTTAAAATACGTATGTGCATATATATATAAAATCATTTTAGATAATCATATCTTTGTCATGCTGCAAAAGACAGCCCTTATGTTGCTCCACCTCTGGAAGGATGTGCTAAGCCTCTGTCAATGACCCATCAAGCTCTCAAGCAGATATAGATTATATATATATATATATTTTTATATGTATACATAAAACCCCTAAATAAGTGAAAAAACAAATATACAGCCTTTGTAGAAATAAGAACAGGGCACAAAACAACTGAAACAGGGGAGATTTAAACTGGCTATAAGGAAGAAATTCTTTACTGTGTGGGTGCTGAGGCGCTGGCACAGGGTGCCCAGAGAAGCTGTGGCTGCCCCATCCTTGGCAGTGTTCAAGGCCAGGTTGGACACAGGGCCTTGGAGCAAGCTGCTCTATGGAAGGTGTCCCTGCTCAAGGCAGGGGTTGGAACTGGATGATGAGTTTAAAGATCACTTCCAACCCAAACCATTCTATGATCCCTGTGGGTACTAGAGAATCTGTTTGGAAAAACCCCTGCAGACATGCAGACCATGTACTACAAAACACATAGATGAAGAATGCATCTTTTCTCTCTGGTAGCTTGTTTTTGTAGTACTGCAGACAACCGTGCAGGGCTGCCCCATGGACAGGCTGCTCTTCGCTGCTCAGAGCCTCCTCACACCTCTGGGTGCCAGCTTGCAATTTGCAGAGGTGACCAGAGAAGTAAACCAGCCTCAGCTCTTACTCTTGTTTGATGCTTGGTGTTTTAAATGCTTACGCTTACCCCTCTGTCAAACAAAACCAAGGACTGAGCATGTCAGGCAACCTCCGAGAAGTCTGGACCCCATCTCCTATAAAACAGAACCCCCCGGCCACAGGCTTCTCGTTAGGAGCCAGACTACTATTGCACACAGCTGACCAGGTAATTTTAGCTATCAGGAGAGTGCCAGGAGATTACAACATTTCTGCAGGGCCTTCTGGAGGGATGGATGTCTATAGGAGCAGAGGCAGAGCACCCATTCACCACCCTGCTAACCGGACAGTGCCGAGGTAACATCACTAAGGCACATTTCATTGTAGCCCTACCCAGGCACAAAGAGCTCTTAGAAATACTCTTTACAAATAAAGCTGTCTTGAATGTAGACATTTGTTACTCTGCAGCTTTATTTTTGAGCCCGCGGTGCAAGGTTCCTGCAAGGAATGGAATACTTGAGCATGAAGTATGTGTTACAGCGCTGCCTTATACAGCAGCAAAGTGATTAATTAAAATTTACAAGAGTAATCCAAATGCCTAAACATGTTTCTTGGCGGTAAATCCTAGAACCCGCTGCCAATAACATCTCACACTAATGACAACCCCAAAGTCAACCTTTTGGGAGCCATGAAGAGTCTCTCTCAACCAAGCCAATTGGTAATGGGAGAAGAACGAAGAGGTACGCAATTCTTCAGGAGTAACAAAGCACTTGAATCCGATCATCTCTGGGGGTGTCTGGCTCACGCTGGGAATAGCCCTATCCCAAGTCACAAAGACTGGCCAAAGCCCCGTTAAGTACTATGCAGCGGCATTGATAAAGCTGTGGAACAGCCAAGTCCCCATCCAGCCCCACTATCCGTGAGATCCTGAGCACTTCCGGGTAACACTGAGCATGCCAAACACTTTGCAAACTCAGAGGCTGAATTATTCCCTGGGAAGATTTCTTCATAGAACCAGAGGACACAAGGTATTGATCACGCTTCTTCCCTGCTCCTCCCAAACCCACTCATGGAATGGAATCCAATAACTTGATACTTTGGGTAACCTTTGAAAACCTAAACCTGAAATTTCCCAGGGGCAATACTTGAGACTAAATGAGAGTTGAGAGGGTAAAACGGAGGTTATAGCTGATGATTTCAATGGGGAAAAAAAGCATCAGGGAACTGCCACTTCCACTATGGCAGTTTACAGAGGTGTAACCCACCCAAGCCTGGCTGGTCACTGGAATACATCAAACGAATGAGTGGGGAGACACTCTTCAAGGGCTGATCTCACTGTGCTATTCTCTTTACAACACATTCCCCTTGCAATGTGTAAAGAACGTCCAAACCCTTCATGTGCTGAACTCATCTCCACTGGCTGTTCGAGCAACTCGTTGTTTTCAGTCATGATCGCTAAATGATTGCAGTGTTTTCAAAGCACACCAGTTGCTTCATGGTAATGATTTCACTACCGTGAAATAAACCTTGCAATGATGAATGGGAATCTTACTCATGGAAACACAGCTCATTTATAACATTATTTCCGACACTCAAATTAGTACGGATCAACCCAGTCCTACTGGAATGAGAATTTCAGCAACAAGAGTTAGAAAGCAAATGAAAAACCAAATGTCTTACCCTAAGTAAAAACAATCTTGCTGTCCAACCCCTTCTCTAAAACCCCTCTCAGCTCCCCACTCTGACTAGAAATTAGTGTCAATGGCAGAAGGCCTGGATTCGAGAAGGAGATCTTTACAAGTCCCATGGAAATTCACTCCATTTTGCCAAGCTACCCACACATCTGCACTTGCCTTGGGCTAAAACCGCCGATCCCTCCTTGTCTCCTACATTTGAATTTGGGCACTGAGTCCCTGCTGCTGCCCATGCACCTCACTCAAGGGTAGCACAACTGATTATGCCCTGCTTGCAACTGCAACAGCCTCTTAAGAAAGGAACACTGGACTATAGGAGCACGATTTCATGTGCTCGAGTTCCAGCTCTTCTGGCAACCCATGATAATGCCATGATTTCCATTGGCTATACTATTGAGCAATGTCTCTTATTGATCTTATGAGCAAGGCAAATATAATTGAAAACTTACAAATAAGATAGCAGAATGTTGCATAAGATCAGCTCTGGCACAGCTGGGAACAGAGCCCAAGACTGATTAAATCTGGCAAATCTCACACAGATACATCCCGCCTATAGCAGGAGACAGATTTTCTCTACGCTGTCTCTCTTCCAGAGCACCTCCCCATAAGGAGTGTTGGGTTTTACCAGGGCTGTGGTGCCTGGTACAGAGCTGCTTAAGCTAATTAGCAAACTTGAGTTGGGTACCCCCATAAACTGTTCTCAGAGACAGGTTCATGTTGGGCTTGTTCAGCCTGGAGAAGACAAGGCTCAGGAGAGACTTTAGAGGAACCCCCCCAATGCCTATAGGGGCTACAAGAAACTTGGAGAGGGGCTTTGGACAAGGGCCTGTAGGGACAGGACAAGGGCAATGGCTTTAACTGCCAGAGGGGAGACTGAGATGAGCTCT
>JASSUY010032624.1:0-58018 GCA_032466535.1 Forpus xanthops | reverse complement strand
CACCTATCAAATTGATGTCTCTCCAACTTAAGAGACAAGGATGTCATGTGAGACAGTGTCAAATGCTTTGCACAAGTTCAGGTAGATGACATCAACTGCACTACCCCTGTCCATCAGTTCCGTAGCCTCATCATAGAAGGCGACCAGATTGTTCAGGCAGGATTTCCCCCTAGTGAAGCCATGCTGGCTGTCACCAAGCACCTTGTTGTTTTTCCTGTGCCTCAGCATGCCTTCCAGGAGAATCTGCTCCAAGATTTTGCCAGGCACAGATGTGAGACTGTTGTCTTTCAACCATGCTAAAAGATAACCAACTATAATAAATATTTGGATTCTTGGTTCCTTTCAACCATACTTCAAAATAGTTTGATATTTTACATACAAAATTAGAATGCAAAGATTTCATTTTTAAATAATTCTGCAAAGGTATTGCGAATAGTTCTTTGTCAACATCTTTTCTGAGTCAAAGAAGAGGCCTACTAATCTAGAGGCCCAGTAAGCATATAAATACATCCTGTGTGCAGATAAATGGTAGCTGCTCCAAGGGATTTCACTCACCCTGGAAAAGACACCATAAACCATTTTACAGTGGAACCAGTTGCTTTTGTAGAGCACCAGTAACTGAGTTTCTATCAATGACAAAGAATGAACAGCCTTAGGTGAACATACACCTGAGTTTCCACTGGTAAGCCAGAGAGGCAAAATCCAGAAACAGAGCCATGGGCACACCTGAGGTGAACCATGATTCGCAGTAAAAGCAGGAGCCTGGAAGAGGAGTAGCTGAACACAAAGTCATGTTTTGATGTCTCAGATATCCCTGCATTCATGGCCATGCTGTCCACAGCCATAAAAATTCCTTGAGACAGCAAAGTTTAATTATTTTGTTTCATATTTTCACAGTAGACACCTACTGACCTGGGACTGCAGTCCTGCAGCTGAGCAGCTCCAGCATAAAGCCCCAGCCTGGCAATGGCTTTCTGGTGCAAGGCTCCTGCAGCCGACCTGTAGTGAGGAATTCCAAGAGCTGAGCTTAAACAGAGACAAGAACTGGCAGCCATGATTCCCCCTTCATCTCTGGAGAATCTGCAGCAGATAGCAGATACAGGATGAATAAAATTAAAGGCAAAGATAATAGCACCACAGTTGTGGAGCTCAAATATGATGAAATATTCTGGGTCTGATAGTTCTGCTTCTTTTAAACTTATTGTTCTTATAAATTGTGGAGAATTGTGACCAGCATGACCTGACTCATAACTATCACAATATTGAAATTAATTTTGACAGACTGGTTTCTTGTGGGAAATCAGTAACAGCAGGACTTTTATTGGATTAGGAATTCAAACTTTTCAAATCCATAAACTATTGTGTTACACAAGTGAAGGAAAAATACATAAAATGTCAATAAAATGTAGAAATGGGTATGCATATTATAAATATAGAAGTATATTTATGAATGGTCTTTTAAGACATAATTAATTGGCTTTTCTCTTGCATTGATTTACAGCTTTAATATTACAGAATCTCAAAGAGGGGATTTGGGAACCACTCCTCTCCCACGTAGCCTTTAGTGATTAGGGTCTAGCCTGTGGAAGTGAGAGGTTAGAGTTTGCTGGCTGGTAATGAACTGGCAGGTACATGAAGTTATAAGGATGACCTGAAAATGGGAGAATAATGCTTCCTTTCTGGACCAGAACAAATGCTGTGAGGACGGATGTGGGTAATTGCAAAAGGAGATAAACCAGAGAAAATTTTTCCAGAGGAAGGTCAAGAGGATGATCAGGGGACTGGAGCACCTGTATGAATATAGGCTGAGAAAGCTGGGGCTGCTTAGCCTGGAGGAGAGAAGACTGAGTGGAGATATCATATCAGCCTTCCAGTATCTGAAGGTGGGCTATAGGGATTCTGGGGATGGACTCTTCATTAGGGACTGCAGTGATAGGACAAGGAATAACGGGTTAAAATTTAAACAGGGGAAGTTTAGACTGGATATAAGGAAGAAATTCTTTACTGTGCAGGTGGTGAGGCACTGGAATGGGTTGCCCAGGGAAGTTGTGAATGCTCCATCACTGGTGGTGTTTACGGCCAGGTTGGACATAGCCTTGGGTGACATGGTTTAGTGGGAGGTGTTCTTGCCCATGGCAGGGGGGTTGGAACGTTATGATCGTAAGGTCCTTTCCAGCCCTAACTATTCTATGATAAATTTTGTGTGAAAAAACTGTGGTGTTGTTGGGGGGAAGAAAGATGACCTGTCCCCATGGTGACCTGCAGGGAACAGTGAATCCAGATAGCAACACTATCTTGATGCAGAAGGATGCAGGCATGGCCTGGACTGTGACAAATATTTGCACCACTAAGGGCAGAGATTGCTCTTCCTGGAAGCAAATCTGTGGTTTAATTCCATCCCTTGTGACACACATGGAGCATTACTAAAAGTGAGGGGAATTTAAAAAGAACACCAGGGTATGCAAAATGCTACCAGGCTCTCCCGGTAAGTTCAGCTGAGATACAGGTTTAGACAAATGGGACAAGACAGATTTTGAGATGTGGGAGTCTTAAGCAAAAAGGTAGGAAGTGAAAGCCTTATAAATAGAGGAGCTCAAGGCTGCACACAAAGCTGGGAGAAGTTAAACCTTAAGGGTTTACAGCAGCCTTGACTCACGTAATCGGCAGATGAGACCTGATCGGCTGCACACGCGGCCAGTTACACTCAGGCCTTCACATGTTGTGGGGGTCGAAGCCTGTGGCGGGACTGAAGCCAAGGTAGCCTTGAAGGGACCCGCACCAGGGCACCGGGCTGGGGCTGCTGCCGGGAACATCCTCGGGCTGCCTGAGCTCAAGAGCAGAAACACGAACTTCGCTTTGTCGCTCCAGGAGCAGCCAACCCGTTGCTGCTCTTCTGTTCTGCCCTCACTTGGCATGAGCGGGCGCAGTAAATCCGCGGAGCAGGCCTGGGGCTAGCTAACGGGAAGGAACATGAGGCTCATCCCGGGCCAGGCAGCAGTCCCCCCGCCCCAGGACGAGCCATGCCCCTCCCGGGGGCGGCCCCTGGCCGGGCACAAAGCTCGGTGCAGCCGCCGTCAGTGCGGTTGTGCTCCGGCGTTCGGTGCAGGCACTGCTTTCTTCTTTGCCGCCAGCACAGCGCCCTCGTTCCCTCCCTCTCGGCGGGCGCAGGGCCGAGGCATGGAAGCGGCCGCTGCCAGGGCGCCGCCACCCGGTGCTGCGGTGTCCGCTGCACCCGCGACCGCAGCACCCGCGACCGCAGCACCAGCGACCGCAGCACCTGCGACCGACGCATCGCCCGGGGCTGCCGCCGCCCCTCCGCGCCGGTTGCTGGCGCTGCTCAGAGACAAGATCTGCACCTGGTGAGTGCCCGGCCGCGGCCCTCCACGTGGAGCCTGGCACAGCCGGCATCTCCGCTTCCGCGGGGGAGGCCGCGGGAACACCCTGTCTTGTGTTCGGCGCGCTGGCCGGTGACGCTGTCAGGATGCGGTGGCTTATGTGTGCTGCCGGGAGAAGCCGTGCGGTGCCCTGACCGGAGCCAGGGGCGGCCCGGTGCGGGCCCGGGGTTGCTGCGGGAGCGGGGCGTGGGGCTGAGCTCTTTCCCTTTGATTCTTCGGGTGAGCCCTAACGGAGGCGGGACCGGCGGGTGCTAGCGGCAGCCGGGAGAGTTTCGTGTTGCGCTGGTGGTGGGCTGAGTGAGGAGGGTGTGCTGACATCGTACAACGGGCGGACGCGGAGCACGGCAGGGCTGCAGCTTGTAACCGCTGTGGTGTGAGTGCGAGAAGACACTTCAGGCTGAGAGAGCTGGGGTGGTTCAGACTCTTTGCAAGGGCGTATGGTGACAGGACAAGGGGAATGTCTTTAAAGTGGCAGGGGAGAAGTTTAGAGTAGGTATTAGGAATAAGTTATTTACTGTGAGGGTGGTGAGACACTGGAACAGGTTGTGCGGGGAAGTTGTGGATGCCCCATCCATGAAGTGTGTTCAAGGTCAGGTTGGGCGGGGCTTTGAGCAACCTGGTCGAGTGGAAAGTGTCGCTGCCCTCGGTAGAGTGTCGGAACTGGATGAGCTTTAAGGTCCCTTCCAAGCCAAGCCATTCTATGGCTCTGTTAAGAGTGGAATCTCACATATGCACGCATACACTTGATTTTTTTATTATTTTTTGTAATTTTGGCTTATATTGTTTATATATATAAAAAATATATGTTCTGTAATTTTATCTGCTCTGTACTCTTAACCAACGCTGCTGTGAAGAACAGGTCATGGAGGCCAGAGAAGATAACAGAACAAAATAGCTGAGATTGTGGAGGTGTGGCATCCAGAAAGACCAGTATCCCTTTTCCCTCCTTCCTTGAATCAGCTTAGGCTAGAGACCCATCCAAGTACATCACTTAAAATGTGAGCACTGGTTAAGTATGGAAAACTTCAGGAAAAAAAAAGCCAAGTTTTTGGCAGGAATTGCATGCATCCCAGAACTGGTCTTTGTGAAGCACTGCCTTTTGCTAGAGCAGAACTGCCTCCTCCAACCTCAGCCTGCAGGAGCTGCCATTCACTTACAGCTTTATTTTCCAGCTGGGGAAAAAGAAAATATCCCTGTTTAAAAGGTTTTGTTCTGGCTCTGGTTTTGGTCTCTGGAACTGTTGCATCAGACACCAGACAGGAGGTGCTGGAGCTCTGGGCTCATAAACTGGAGTCTGGTGAGTGCGCTGCATGTGGGTGCATGCTGGCCCGGCAGTCTTACTCCTGAGGGCAAAAGCCCGCTTTTCTTTGGTAGTTAAAAAGTTTTTATGTTTTCACTCCTCATGCCTGTGGGGAATGCTCACGAAAGCAAGCTAGGGACTTACTGATCTGTTCGGTAACTCACCTATGCTAGTAGTTTTGCCAAAATGTTGCCAGAGGGCTACACTGAGTGACTTTAGTGATGATCCTTGAAAGCAAATAAAGAGCTCTCAGTGACTTTTGCCAGCTATTGTTTGAGATATTGAATTGATTTCCCCCTCCCGCTTCTTTTTTATTTCCTTGTGGCTGGAGGCTCAGTCACTTCAGTTTTTTTGGAGGCCTTTCAGAGTCATAGGAAGGTTTAATACTTCTATGTAATAAACTAGATTTCTTGGGATTGTTTTTGAGTAAACTCAGTAGGAAGTGTGCTTTCTGATTCTTGAAAGAAAACTAGTCTTTTTTTTTTTTACTTTCCTTTTTTTCCTTTACTGTTTCTTAGCTTTTACAAATTAAATTGATCTCAATTTTAAGGCAGAACACTGAAAAACACTAACTTCTGAAAATCTTAGTACTTAAAAATAGTTTTTTTTTTCCTGTCCTGAGCTGTCTGCTTCTCGTGTTGGAATATGGCTTCAATCTGAACCTGCATTTCCTTTAACTACTCACATGAAAATGTGAGGTTATTCAGATGAAATGGCTATCCACTGCTCCCCCCAACCCCTTCAGCATTAACTACTGATCTCTTCCTGAAGTGCAAGTAAACTGTGTGGAGAGTGTTTAACAGGCTTTGCCTGTTAGTGTTTAACTGGTTGCATAAATACATGTGATTTTAGAAAAGCCGTATTTATTTTCATGGAAAAAAAATCCCAGTTATAGGATTTATTAAACTGATAACCCACAGTTAACGATTTTATTGGCTTATTAGCTTTTCTTTAACTTCCTGAGATACAGACTCTGTATTTTTATATCGGGGTCTTTTTCTTCTACATTTCATTTGCAGCCAACAAAAGCCAGCCTCACTCTCATAATGTCAATAGCTGGACATTGTTCAGCCTTAGTGTTAGACCAATTTGTGGCAAGCTTTAACATTCTATAAACAAATCACCAAATGACTCCATGTTAGGATACTGTGGTTTCAGGTTCATAGAGGACATATTTTGTGGGCAGCCTTCTATTGTCAGTGAACAGATGTCTTTATGTGGCTCTTCTGATCTTAATATTTGAATCTGTTCAGGAGGGAAAAAACTCCTGGTATTACAACAGAGAAAATTAAAGGAGGGAATGAGGCAGTATGGAGCTTGCTTTCCTTTGGTGCTGTGGAAGTAAAAGTTGCAGGTCTGTTGAGACATACATTAACTAAAGAGCAGTGTTTGCTGGTGCAGTAACCACTAATAAACAGTTCTGTGGATTCTTGACCTGCACCTCTTCCCATGTGCAGAAATGCAATAAGAGAACTCCATAGGTACTTTAAAGTGGAAAAACTTAAGTTACTAGAAAAGCTGAAGATCAGCTTAGTGGAATTATTCCACTGCAAGAGGGCAGCCAGGTCTTTCTTGCTTTTAATAAATGGTACCTTATGCTAACCTTTATGTATCATATCCTGGAGGAGACTTGCCTCACAGAAGTCTTATGTTAAACAAGCCAGATGCTTGCGGGTAGCATTACCTGTGCTTCTGCCCATCTCTGGCACTTCCTGGAGGTGGGTGAAGGGGAGTTTGCATCCAGGAGAACAGAGCTTCTGCCAGCAAGGCAGCTTTGACCTCTGTTGGTAATGTGTTGATGAGTGCAATTCATTCTGTGGACCACACAGGCTTCCCAGCTCTGCTCCAGTGAAGCTACAGCAGTTTTGCCCAGTCACAGCTCTACTACCATTGTCCCAGCTAGTCTAAGCATGAGGTGAGGTTAGTCCAGTAAACTGATGAAGGCTTCCTCTGTGCCTCCTGCACTGAGGGTAAGGAAGAAATATTTTCTGCTTGTTTAGAGCAAGAAACTCTTTTATATGAACAATAAAAAGGATATATGCATTTTTTAAAGTGCCTGAAGCATCATTTTTCATGTGTTGTTCACCATGTTACTTCTTCCTTAAAATTTCAGTGGGTCTTCTGTTAAAGGAACCAGAGTTCACAGGGCTGGCAGAGAGTGAGCTGTGACTATCAGCCATGCCTGCTTGAAAGAAGAGGTAGCACAATCAAGTCTTTGACCAGAATAAAAGAAATTCAAAATAACTGAAGTGAGGTAGCCTCAAAGGTTTTTTCTGCCTTTTTATTTTGCATACATATATATATTTCATAGCATTGTTTACAGTTAATGCTGTGCTACAAAGAAGCTGTGATAAATTTCTATCTGAAACATGGTTTCTGTTGCTTAATTCAACGTTCAGAATGCTGGAAATGACAATGTTCTTTTGTGCACTGGAAGAGTTATTCACACAAGGCTGGATAGGACCTTACATGATATACGAATACTCTAATGGGGTTGTGCACTGTTGCTGGCATTGACAAAGCAACCTGTAGCAAACATGGGGCTCGAATCTCTAGGAAGTGCAGTGTGGCTGAACTTTGCAGAGATTTGCGGTCTCATCAAAATGGACTTGAAGAGAAAAATGTGCCTCGTGGCATTTTTAGTTAGAAGAGCTTTGGAGCCAGGCAGAATTGAAAACAAGATTCATGAGCTGAATTAGAATCCATGTGAGGAATATTTCTCTCTTAGAAAAGTAGGGGCTGATTTTATGATTGTAGCTGGTTTTAGCACCCCTGAACACATCCTTCTAGTTGCCTGGCAGCTAGACTACACACCATAGGTGGGTGAGCTGGTGTTCAGTCCATTCAAGTCACCCACTTTGGTAAAACAGCCGGTGTTGCTGCTTTCTTCCCTTGCTGAATTACTTTGAGTAGGAACAAATGGGTCAGTTGTGCAGCTAGCTAAATTCTCATCAGATTATATGTGAACTTTGCAGATCTGTGCAGACAGCGCAGCACTGAGCCTCTGTCACTGTATACTGTGAGTATGCAGGCAGAGTCTGGGGTGGTACAAATCTGCCTAGGTCCCCTGGCAGGAAAAACAGCAAGCTAACAGATACAAGAGATCTACGTTTGTCTGAGAGCCTGTGGAATAGTTCACTTTGTGTTAAGTGAAGATTTGCTACTAAAAGAGCAAGAGCCTTCCTCTAGAAAGGGTTGGATTTAAAATGAGTTGTAAATGCTAACATGATCTTTCGCCAAAAAGTGTTCTTAGCTCCATCCTTGATTATAGCAGGATGTGATAGAATATGGCAGAAAAAATCCTGAAGTATTAATGATAAGGATTCTTATCATAAGGCTTTTTTTTGCAGTGAGAGAAATCAGTCATGGGAACAACATCCTGAGGGATGGGGTAGCGTCCCCATTGCTGGAGGTTTTCCAGATGTGACCGGACAGGGTGCTAGATAATCTCCCTTTCCCACGAAAGGCTGGAACAAATGATCTTTTGAGGTCCTTCCAACCTGTGCTGTTCTATGATTCTGTGGTTAGTACCTTTGTATTTCTTTAGCACTGCTCATCTTAGGGTCTCTGCTTGCTCTCAAAGGCTCAAATCTTGGAAGGGCCTGCTGGCAGTTGTGCCTTACATTGATCTTAAAGATTTCTGTTGACCAAAGTCAGAATGAGATTCAGTGGAGCACGAAGGATTCATCTCAGTCCATGTGTATTAAAGCCTCTCTTGATAAGAATAGATCCTGCCATTGGTTTGAGCCTGCCCAGAGAAACTGCTTGGAGATCCTTGCAAACTTTTGTAATATCCATCGCTGGTGGTTTGAACTGGCCTCATTTCTTACTTGGCTGTTCTGAGGTTAGATTAGATCTTCTGTGTGAACAAAACCCTGCTGACTGGTAAATCAGAGCAACAGTAGTGGGGAATATCTATCTAAAAAATGGCATTTCCCCTGTAAAACTAGCAAATGTTTTTTAAACAACTGTTTAATTTTAATCTTACTGTGTTGTCTTTTATATTCACAGGTATATTTTGAAAACAGTAATTCTGGGCCAGATGCTCTCCTTGTTTATCTGTGGGACTGCAGTTACAAGCCAGTACCTAGCAGAACAATACCAAGTGAATACTCCAATGTTTCAAAGTTTTATCAACTATTCTTTGCTTCTTTTAATTTATACAACAATGCTGGCATTTAGGACTGGTATGTAAAAATACGGGATGGGATATTCTGATTCATAATGTATTTTTTTCTCTTCTACATTTTCCTTACAGATTTTGAAAATAAAGAACTCAAAACTCATCCTAGGTTTTCTAAAGTTCCTGCTGAAATTCCTGCTTTGTAATAACGCATGGAAATGAATTTCACAGGTTAAATGAGCATTTACTCTTTGTTGCAATTCGTATCTATTTGGAATTATGTGCTCTTTGGTTTCAAGTGCTATGTGATATTAAAGAAAACAGGCTTTGTTCTAATAACAAGCTACTTTACCAGAAGCTATTCTTCCTATTCCTATTAATTTACTCTTTAATCAACTCTGCTCTTGCAGGTTTTTACCTTATGTGGAAGAATTTCTGTGCTTTTCAGCATTTGCATTGTCTCGTCCATGGCTGCATTTTGCTGTTACTGTATCTCTTTAAGAAGGGGAAACTAAAATTGAGTGTCTAGGTAGTATTTATGCTTCTAAAAGGCAAGATTCCTGCACACCATTTGGTGGGAAAGAAACACATACTGATTACGGCTTTTTTCTAAACAGGGGGTGACAGTCTGTGGCAAATTCTGAAACAGAGGTGGTGGAAGTATATTATTTTGGGACTGGCTGATGTTGAAGCCAATTACATGATTGTAAAAGCTTACCAATACACGACCCTCACAAGTGTACAGGTAAGGACTGATCTTCCTTTTTGAACTGTAGCTTTTATACAGTTTTGGACTGGTTTCTGAAATGAGGTTCACAGGACAGACGTGGCATCTATTTCAGTCTAAAAATACTTTCCAGTATCTATTTTTCTTTCTGCAGTACAAGGAAGAGCATCCTGCATCATGAATAACATTACCAGGAAGCAGAGAAGATTGGCCTGTATTACCCAGTGCCAGCTTTAGAGTTGGACTCAAGTTATTTTGATAGAAAGCACTTCTAACTCCTGTTAGCAGCAAGAGTTTGCTGACAGCCACCCAGGTTTTTCTCCTGACACAAAATAAAGATTTATGACCTGGTAGCTCTCAACTCAGCACAGGCTCTTACTGATAAGTGAAGCAGATCTCTTGCCTAGTCCTAGGGGCTGTGAGGAGCTTTGTAAGATGTAACTCCACACATGAGGACATACTAGTAGTTAGCTGGTGTTGCTGACCATGCATTGAGGTTGGTGACCAGTTGCATTGGTGTTGCTGACCATAGCCCTTTGGCTTTTGGATTTAGCACTTCAGACCTCTCTCTGGAAGAGAGAGTTACAGGCTCCTGAAGTGACAGTAGGCATCCTCTGCCACAGCAGCGCTTGGAGCTATGTCACTGTAATAGGACGGATCTCGGATTATAAAAAAGCCTTACAAGCAAGAGGGCTAAGGATGGGGTTTCTTTGTCACCCTACCCAGACATAAGCTGTTGGAAGAGTTAGTGCTTTCTTCCTGCCTCCAGCTGCATGCTTCTGAGCTGAGGGCCAAATCCCTTGAGCAAACTGGCTCAGGGCACTGCGCAAAGTCAGAGTAAAGCCTGTCTTTTGCCATACTATTGCTGAGCTGTGTCAGGCCCAAATTAGCTCACTGTATGGCTCCACAGCTGCTGTTGGAGCAAGGAAGGAGTGTGTCTGGGGCTGTACCAGCCTATGCCTGTTCTTACCAATGGTGGATCCATGGCTGGGGTGATGGCCTCACTCACCTGAATAAAAAATGCACTGTGCAGAATTGGCTGTTAGCTGAAAAGGAGTGTTTAGATGTCAGTGTTTTGCAGTCAAAGTAACAGGGTTAATATTTAAAAGAACTACCTGTAAAGCAATAAATTCTTGTGCTCTGGGTTGCTTTTAGAGAACCCCAGTAACTTTTTTGCACTACCATTTTCAAGACCTTTAGTATGTCCCTGTCGGATTATTATTGTCACATTTCCACTTCATACTTACATGTTATAACTCATTAGGCCTTTAATTTCCTTACAAATAAGAAATTAAAGAAATCAAAGCTTTAAAAGTGACACATTTCAAGTTTCAAGATAAAGTTAAGCTGATAATTGAGACACTGTCTTTACAGCTGAAAAAGCCAGGACTTTGATCCAAGTTCCCAGAAGTAGTAAAACTATTCCCATGATTTCTTTCATAGAAATTATCTAAGGCTAGAGTGAGTAGGTTGTCCAGTCCAGTTGCCAAACTGAAGCATTTGCTGAACCTTTTTCCCATGTGGTAACCTTCAGACTGACGCTGCTTTGTGTCAGTTCAGTAACTGGAATTTGTTGTAGCTGCCTGTAGCTGTAAGGTTTCTTGCTTATTCTGTGAAGTTGCCAGTTTCTCTCTACAGGACAGAAAAAAAGCATGTGATTTGGTCTAGGCATTTGCTGTCTTGTCAGTAGCAAGCAGTTCTGCAACTGCATCAGAACCTGTGGTTCAGAGCATCTAGCCTGAATGGCCTGTCTGCAGCACTGGCTGTGAGTGGATGCCCAGACAGCATAAAGCAATGCAGGAGTATATACCATCTTCCTGGATACGGGGTAGTCACTGTTAAAATACTGGTTGGCTAGAGCTTCAGCTCAGTCCTGTGAAGCTTATCTTCAAACATAAGTTTTCTCAGCTCAGCAGGGAACTTCCATGTATTTTCTCCCACATACATACAAAAGCAGAACTGATTTTGCTTTAGTTGTCAAATGCTAGCATTACACGGAAGGGGTTGGAAGATTTTTAAGGTGATAACATTGGGATGGGAGTGTTAACATCAACAGGCAAAAATGCAGGATGAGCTCCTGGGGCTCAGCGGAAGTCTACCCCAAGGGAGCCTTGTGGGGAGTGAGCAGGATGAACTATTGAGATTTCTTGCTCACAAAGCTGTCTGGAGCTGACAATTATAACCAAATCAGTGACTTCCAACAGTCTATGATAATTTTGTAATCATGTATTAAAACATCTTTTAATCATTTACTCACTCAGCCTTTAAAATCTCCTACAAACAGTATGGGCAAAGCCGGGTTTAAATCAAAACATCTGTAAATCAAATCACTAAGTTATCTGCCTTTTCCCTTGTAAAAATAAAGGGTAGAGTTGAATAAGATGAGTTTGCTGAGGCTCTACTGGCAATAGTAATCAGTGCCATAGTACCTTTGTAAATGTCATAAACCATGAATAAATAAACTTGATTCTTTTAACTGGTTCCATTGATATACTTCATTGTGATATTACATCTGCTCTGCACTTCTTTGATCTTGATCCTGTACAGAAATGCTCTGCAACATAGTAGATGAAGGGAAGGCAAGATCCAGTAGTTGGAAGTCAGATTTCTTCTGTCTGTAGTTGAGGGTAATTGTCACCTGGATTGGATTAAAAGGGCATGTTCATCATTTGCTACCTCTGTGTGTTGATTGCAAGTTCTCTAACCAGGATGCTGTAGCTGTACAGTATGTTACTGGTATGGATGCAGCAATTCCCCATCCAGCATTACTGAAAGAGCTTATTCATTACATACTACTCTCTTACATCCTAATTAACAAACCCTTTTAAAGGTTTTTTCTTCCACTCTTTGGGTTGAAAAAGTGTTTGGAGGTTGAAAAGATGTGTAGCGACAGCTCAACTAATGGGGAAGTAAAAACTTAATTATTAGTAGAAGAGATGTCTATTACCAGGGGGGTGAAAATTTTGCTTACTAATGTTTCTAATATTTCAAACTGTCAAACCAGTCAAATTTGGAGGAAATGTTAGAAGTTTTTCTTGAGCCTAGACTAAAAGCAAGAGAAAAAGGCCTGTGACTAAGTAGAAGCTCTCAGCATGATGTTTTTTCAGTAGGGCAAAGTTGTCTTGATTATATGGTATTACATATCAGGACTTGTGTGGTTGTAATGTCTCCTAATACAGCTTAGGCAAGTGCTTTTGTCCTCCAGGACAAGCTGGAGGCAATCTAAGGAGTGAAAGCAAATTGAGGAAAGGACTAGAGGCACTGCTAGGATTTAATCTGTAATAACTCCCCTTGATGCTATGTTTGTAGGACTTTAATATGTGTAGTTAACAACAAATAAAACCAGATGTATCTTGAAAGTCTTGCAGGTTTGGTTAAAACCCTTGGGGATGGTGACTGAAATAATGGAAGCAAGCATAGATGATGACTCCAGTGGTGCACTTAGGCAGGCAGAGATTGGCAATGAACAATGACTAAGGGCTCTTGTAATGATTATGCCCCAGTCCTATTGACCTGGACCTAATACTCTGTAGGGACTTCAAAAGGCCAAGTTTTAAGGGCTGACATTTGAGAATAATTTCTGAGCAGTCTTTGGAAGGCTGACTATATGTCCTGGGGTAATGGTTGGACTTCCTGGGGTAATGCTTGGACTTAATGATCTTAAAGGTCTTTTTCAGCCTGTCTGATTTTATGATTCTGCTGTAAACTGCTCACTTCTATAGTTTCACAGTACTCTACTAATGAGAGTCAGAAAATGCACCTTTTTTTGCCTCCAGACAAATTCAGAAACAACATCTTATTTTGTTAAATATTAAACCAAATATGATTAACTTAACATTCTTGGTATTACTTGGTTATTCTAGAACATTATGCTCACCTTACACTGCAGCATAGTTTTCTGTATCAACTATACAGCTAACTTCATATTTTCTGTGATAAATGAGCTTGGGTAGAAGATGGGTGGGTCTAACAGCAAGGCAAAGGCACATAGGAATTTAGAAACATACAGGCTGTGAGTATGAAATAGAGGAAAGAGAAGTCATTGTCACTGCTTGTCACAAAATGCAGACATCCTTGAATCATAGCTGCTCAGTCTGTTCAGTGTCTGCAAACACATCTGAAGTGCTTCAAAGCTCCAGCTGCCTTGTGAGTCTCTGCTGGTGGGGTCTGGGTGAACTAGAGTGGGTTACCTGCTGCTGACTAATTGAGAGTCAGCTCGAAGAAAATAATGAAAACACACTGGTGGCTTTTACATGCTTTTATAGGAAGCCGGAAGACTGGGAAAGTGACTTTAGGAAAGCTGTTCTTCTGTTCCTATTTTCTACCGATTTTGCACATGGCATCCAGCACGTGTGCATTTTTATTTCTATTTTTTTAGAGGGATCCAGTTGAGGGGGAGAAAATTAAAGCTCAAACTGTGGGGTCAAAGTCTTGTCCTAGTCACTTCAATGTAAAAACAGATTACTTGTATCTTTCAGTACTTCCAGATTTTTACTTTGTACTCATGGAAGCTGAAATTCTGATTACAGATTTGGAGACAAAAATTGCTGGGTAGAAAAGGAAATGTTGGTGAGCCACCTCTGTGTGCTGCTGTCATGTGGAGCAATGTGGTTTCAGAACAACACCCTAGCATTCATTTGTGAAGCTGCAAAGGTTGATTAGATCTGTTACTAGATCAGTATCTTCTTACCAAGCGAGGATGGATCCCCTGTCCCAGGTCTCCTTTTACTTGTAAAATTCTTTTAATGGTAAAATGTGTGTCTGCTCTGTCTTCTGAATGAATCCACTGGGTTGTTTTGCTTTCATTAACATCTGATAGTGATGGAAAGTGGGACCCTGTACATTTCCTGTAAGGATACTGCAATTGAGATTTGGGGTGTGTTTCTAATTCAAACTTGCTCTGTACACACAGCTGCTGGACTGTTTTGGGATTCCTGTGCTGATGGCTTTGTCGTGGTTCATTCTCCGTGCAAGATACAGGCTGATCCATTTCCTTGCTGTTGCTGTCTGTTTGCTGGGTGTAGGAACAATGGTGGGTGCAGACATTTTGGCAGGGAGGCAGGACAATGAAGGTAAGGAGTCCTTTACTGGGGGTGGGAAAGAGTGAAGAGATGGTTCCTCTGGTGGGCTAACTTGTTAAGGAGAAAGAGGAGTAAATACAGGGGGAATGGGAAGAATGCAAAGAGGAGAAGACACACTGCTATTTGTATTTCTTGTCCGAGATGATAATGACTGAGGAGTTGCTAATTTTGTAGGGAGCTGTGGAATTTCTTTGTTTGTAGGCTTGGATTATCTCTTAAAAGAGGAATACTTGTGTTAAGCTTAAATTTTGTTGCTGTTCATCAAACAGCACAATGAAGGCTTCATTCTTGAAAGCTTGTTCACTTTTACTAATGGTGTGAGATGATGTAATAAAAGGTGCTGCCTCTCCCTGCAAACTTTGACTTGCTTACATGGAATCAGCCTGCTGGCAGCTGGGCTTCTGATGTGCAGTTTTCTATGAGCACAAATAGCAAACAAGAAGTTACTCAACAGCACCTGGCTTCTCTAAGTAACTTTAGGAGACCTGTCAGAAGTGGTCCACATATTCCCAAGGCCCACAGGTCACAGCAGGGGCTTACTGTTTGAGAACAAGAGGAGAAATGGGCAGGATGCTGGGATTCCTGGGACCTCTGGGAGAGAGGCTGGGCTCTGGGGACTAGGATACAGCTGGATGCAGATAAGGGCAAGTCTTGTCTTCTTTATGACTGATGCCTAAATCAACCTGTACCATTGTGATCTTATTTTGAGTAAGAATTTTGAATTTTCAGAGCCAGAGGGTATGAGGTAAATTTCAGGGCATTGCCCTCATAAGGCAGCATAGAGATAAGCCTGTTTGGTGTTATTTAGGGGCCTTTGTGCCTTACTGTAGGTAAGACATTAAACCAAACTGAGATTTAGCTTTAATGCTGTGTGATGCAAGTATCTCAGTCCTGAGAGAGAAAAATTTCTTTCCCTGAGGCTTTAAGACAGTTGTGCTTTATTTGCTGACCTGGGTATTTTTACTACTGCTTACCCTCACATTTCAGATATATTTTCTTACTGTCTGCCAACTGGCTTAAGAAAGGAAATTTTAAATCAATTCAAAGATTTAAACAACAGTGACCTTCTTGCCATTTAGCTGATGCATAACAGCATTTACTTGAAGAGTAATTGTATCACAGGGAGTCTCATATAAGTAAATCGCAGCAGGACACACAATACACCTATCTGCAGTGCCCACTTAAGGCCTATCGTAAACCTGAAGCTGAGCCCACGTCTTGCTAAGATCAATAGACTGATTTTAGCAAGGCTTGAGGCAGGCCTTACTGCAAAAGTGGGGGCAATATTCAGAAAATTGAAAAGTGTCTCTAACCAGGATTTTTTTCTTCTTCCTAGAGTGCCTTAGGTCAGCAGAAGTAGAATTGGACCAGATTATCGAGCAGTGACTGGGTAGGATGCAATGAAAATGCCAGGTTTACTTCATTCCAGACTGTGCAGGCTGAAGTGAGCAGGTAGCAGCCTGTAGTAAGACACCCATCCACTCACCTGCACACAGGAGCTATTTCCTTTCCTCTTACCCTGGAAGGTGCTAGGAAGAGGGAGATGTTGGAGATAAATTTGCTTGTCTTTTTAAGCAAAGTTAAACAGTTTTTGTAGCATTACCCTTATTGTGGATTAATATTTCTGTACAGGTAGTGACGTGGTGATTGGAGATGTCTTAGTGCTTCTTGGTGCTTCTTTGTATGCCATTTCTAATGTGAGTGAGGAATACATTGTGAAAAATCTGAGCAGAGTGGAGTTTCTAGGAATGGTGGGCTTGTTTGGGACTATTATCAGCGGTCTACAGCTGTAAGGATCTAATATTTATTTTAAAACTAATTATTTATCTGTTCTACAGATGATTGCTTGTCTACCATGAAATGATGTTGTTGTTATTAAATGAATTCTTTGTTATGTTTGCATTTGGCCTATATGGCAGTCCTTCCTCTTGAATTTTATATTTGTTGCTGGTTAGCATCTGGTTTATATCCTTTTTAATTGCACTGCTCTTATTACAGCAATTCTGTAGCTGAAATCCTGCAGTTGAACACATATGATACTTGGCTGTACTTTGATTTCGTTGATCTTCATGAGGACACTCAGTATGCTGAGGACTGTTCACAGGAATGAAATTCTTAATGGATTTTCTCTGTGGTATAGTTTAGGAGAGAATCATCAGTAGAAGGTCTTCCATTTTAAACTTCAGTTTAAAATGAAACCATATATACTCTGATAAATAACCACGTCAGAGTCACAAACCACATACACTTAAATCTGTCTATTGAATCTTATGTTTCTCATTTCTCATCATTAGAGTTAATAATTTCCTTCAATGGTATATCAAATAAAATGGAATCTCTGAAGTATGAAAAAGCCTGGAAAGAAGGCATAAGAATTAACTAAAAGTCCTCTTGACTTTCAGGCACTTCAAAATCTTTTTCATGCTTGTTAGATGTTGGAGTTAGTGCCATTCAATAAGATTTTAAACAAAAAATTCAGGAATTGTAAATCAAAACATGTCTTACTAATTGTAAACTATATCTTTTTTTTTCTTTTTTTTTACTGTATTATATCTTTTCTCTGACTCTAGAGCCATTGTGGAACATAAGGAGCTAATGAGAATTCAGTGGAACTGGAAAATTGGTATGTGTGTGACAAAAATGTGTTGTGCACTGGAAAACTCTAAACATTTAGATTTCAAATGCTGGGGTTTTAATTTTCATTCTGGGTTTTAAGCAGCATTGTCACAGATGTATTTTCTGCAAACTTTGCAGCTCAGCAGAGAGATCAGGTTTGCAGGACTGAATATGAAAACTTTGAGCTCAGATTTTGCATTTTACATATAACGTGAAATAATTTCTTAAAATAAATTAAGTAAAATCCAAACCTTCAGTTACAGAGTTGTGTTTGGTGTTGGAACATCACAAGAACATTTTTCTGTTGTCCTTCCTAAATGAAATGCTGGAAAAAAGGATTTTGTGACATATTTTGACCTCAACAGAACTGCACGTTATTAGGAAATATGCCTCTGAATTTCTTCAGTCAGCTCTTACATTAACTAGGAAAGAGGAAGAACTTCCTTATATAGATACAGTAATTTTTGCAGTACAGGTTAACCTTGGAAAAGTAGTATTTCTTCTGTGTTTTTCTTAAATTTACATTTCCATATATTTAAGAAGACCTTATACTAAAAGCTAAAAATACATAGTTTTAAAGTGTCTGAAGAATATTAGTGTTCTTTAAAATCATTATTCTGTGCCTTAGGAGTCAATTGTTGTCTTGTTTTGCAGCACTGCTGTTCGTAGCCTTTGCCTTGTGCATGTTTGGGCTGTACAGCTTCATGCCTGTAGTAATTAAAGTTACCAGCGCAACCTCAGTCAACCTGGGTATTCTGACAGCGGATCTCTACAGCCTGTTCTTTGGGCTTTTCCTCTTTTGTTATAATGTAAGTACCTGAAATCTTTTATTATAATTTCAATTACTTTTTAATTCCAAAATTACGAATAAAACATAATTCTCTTAAAAGCCCCTGAACAGTTGTTCGCACTTGTACACTTCTAGAGCTCATGTCATTCATCATTGGCAGATGTCAGTCATACCTATTTAATTGCACAGCATTGCATCATTAGGCAGACACTGATTTTCAAGCAACCTCACACTTGATGGAATACATTAGATTTAATAAAAAGTAAATAATTTCCTGGTGTGTTCAAATGGTAGAGTTCTTGCTGTAAGCCTTATGTTGGAACTATACGTTAGATTTGATTCATCTCTCCAAGTGTCATAGAATCATAGAATCGTTAAGGTTGGAAAGGACCTTAAGATCATCTAGTTCTGACCTCCCTTCCATAGGCAGGGACACCTCCCACTAGACCATGTCACCCAAGGCTCTGTCCAACCTGGCCTTGAGCACCAGCAATGGAACCTTCACAACTTCCCTGGGCAACCCATTCCAGTGCCTCACCACCCTTACAGTAAAGAATTTCTTCTTTATACTCAATCTAAACTTCCCTTCTTTAAGTTTGAACCTGTTACCCCTTGTCCTCTCAGTACAGTCCCTCATGAAGAGACTCTCCCCAGCATCCCTATAGGCCCCCTTCAGATACTCTAAAGCTGCTATGCAGTCTCCATGCAGCCTTCTCTTCTCCAGGCTGAACAGCACCAACTTTCTCATTCTGTCTTCATATGGGAGATGCTCCAGTCCCCTGATCATCCTCATGGCCCTCCTCTGGACTTGTTCCAACAGTTCCATGTCCTTTTTACGTTGAGGACACCAGAACTGCACATAATACCCCAAGTGAGGTCTCGCGAGAGCAGAGTAGAGGGGCATGGTCACCTCCCTCGATCTGCTGTTCACACTCCTTTTGATGCAGCCCAAGATACGGTTGGCTTTCAGGGTTGCAAGCGCACACTGCCGGCTCATGTTCATTTTCTTATTGACCAAGTCCTTCTGTGCAGGGCGGCTCTGAATCTCATCTCTGCCCAACCTGTAGCTGTGCCTGGAATTGCTCTGACCCAGGTGTAGGACGTTGCACTTGGCATGGTTGAACTTCATGAGGTTGGCATCAGCCCACCTCACAAGCGTGTCAAGGTCCCTCTGGATGGCATTCCTTCCCTCCATCCTGTCAACTGAGCCACAGAGCTTGGTGTCATCAGCAAACTTGCTGAGGGCACACTCAATCCCACTGTCCATGTCACTGACAAAGATGTTGAGCAAGATTGGTCCAAACACTGATTCCTGAGGAACACCGCTCATTACTGGTCTCCAACTGGACGCTGAGCCATTGAGCACAAGTCCTTGAGTGTGGCCATCGCCAGTTCTTTATCCATCGAGTGGTCCACCTATCAAATTGAATTCTCTCCAACTTAGAGACAAGAATGTCATGTGAGACAGTGTCAAAGGCTTTGCACAAGTTCAGGTAGATGACATCAACTGCTCTACCCCTGTCCATCAGTTCCGTAGCCCCATCATAGAAGGCCACCAGATTGGTCAGGCAGGATTTCCCTTTAGTGAAGCCATGCTGGCTGTCACCAAGTGCCTTGTTGTTTTTCATGTGCCTTAGCATGCCTTCCAGGAGAATCTGCTCCAAGATTTTGCCAGGCACAGAGGTGTGGCTGACTGCTCTGTAGTTCCATGGGTCATCCATTTTCCCCTTCTTGAAAATGGGAATTATATTTCCCTTTTTCCACATCCCAAGACAGTGTCCCAAGAGAGGATTTGAATTTCCCTGTCCTGAAAGGCATTTGGTATCTGAGAGAGGAGCAGTTTGGCTTGATTTGCAGAAATTAGTATTTTCTTTTAGAAAGTTAATCTATTCATTACCAATATCTTGGAATAAGAGTCAAGCTCTCTCAGTACTTTTGCCAAAGACAGACTAAAAGAACTGGCAAAAAAAAAACCAGCGGATAAATGTGTTATCTCTGTACACTGTCCAGAAGGCAATTACTTTATTGTGCTCTAAAATATTTTAGGTAGTGTCTATTCAAGCTAAATGACAGGGCTGAAAAGATTTCATTCCACCTTGTGCTTTCTCTCCGGAATTGTTTGTGGGAACCTAGCTTGTTACAGCAATTGGAGTAATTGAGTCAGTTGCTCAGTGACTGGAAGGGCTTAGTGAGAAGCTTGTGAAATTTGCCTAAGAGTTTAATTTGTATTATTCCATGTGGTTGCTTTCTCTTCAGCATTGTGGGGAGCCAGAAGCACTTAGGTCAGATTTGTTTCTGAAAATGAAGGCCAATTTATTTTGCAGTGTGGAGGACTGGTAATGGTAGGGTCTGACAGCAGCTAGGTTTTCCTTTTCAAGAGTCTTCTCCCTGTTCTGGGTTCCAGCGTTTGCTCCAAGCTACAAAGGTATTCATTAAAAATGTGTCTAGAAAGCAAACCATACTTACATTCTAACAACTAAAAAAATACTAAGTCCCTTCCAAACAAGTGTTTTGTCATCCAGGTAGCTTAACTCAAGAAGTGATTATAAATTTATGTTTGTAGTAGTAAAGAGGAAGAAATAAGCAAGAACCTTGGAAGGGGTGTAATAAACTTTTGTTCTTCATGATTTTTAGCTTATTTTAGGGAGAGGTTTTTCTGGGAGCAGATCATCTCATCATTACTATTTGTAGGTTATTCTGGTACAAAAAGGAAAAACGAATTAGAGGAGGCTTTTGGGTTGTAGCATGAGAGGATTTTGGATCTTTTGTTAAAACAAGAACTTCCCTTGAAGCAATTGTAATGCCACAGGGTTAGTAATCAGAGGAGACCCTTAGTGACATGGTTTAGTGGTGGACTTGGCAGTCCTGGGGTAATGGTTGGACTTGATCATCTTGAAAGTCTTTTCCAATCTGGTTGATTCTCTGATCTGAGATAGCTTAGGAACCAAGAACTGAGAGCGCTTGATTTTGACACAGCTTTTGACATAATTTTTAGCAGTAGAAAAACCTCACTGCCAAGTTAACCTTATAGTTTCTTTATCAATGGGACAAAAAAAAACCAGGCAGAACATTTCCTAGATTAAAAACCACTCTTGACACAGGAGTCTACAAATAAAAATGCAAGGAATCACTGTGTTCCGTTACCAGGTGGTATTTCACAGCAAGCCAGGCTTGGATGGGCTACAGAGTAGAGCAAGACCTGGAGAGCTCTGCGTTGCTGTGGTCTGAGCCTGCTCTGAAGCAGAAGCAGGACAAACATGCAGCAGCTATGGCAAAGGCTGGGCCCAGAAATTAATGAGGTTTTGACTTGTGCACAGTATTTTGCTGGTACACTTAACTTTTCAGCTGCCACCATGTCTGCTGAAGGTGGAATGTGAATTTGGCATACCTGTTTTAACGAGCTCTGTTTTTAATCTTTTACTCCATAATGGAACTTTGCTGTGCTTGTTCTTAACGAGCTCATTATATAGATACCTGTAATCTCTCAAGAGATCCTAAAAGTTTTCCAAATGCTTCCTTTGTGTGAACTGCTATGGAAGGGAGTATAGTGCAAATATAGACACTAGGTGGAGTTATAGGCCTCCAGTAATACTTAAAGTGGTCTTTAGGCTTGATAGTGAGTAGGTGGCTATAAATTGCCCAGGTTCAGCTGCAATCAGGATCTGAAGCAATGAACTTGCTGCAGTATCTGAAAAACAAAACAAAACCCACCCCAAAACAAACAAAAAACTCTGCAAACTGCCCCAAACCCTTCCCCTCGCCCCCAAATCCCAAAGCCAGCACCAGCAGAATGGCTCAGGTTCACCTCTGTCAATAGCTGCAAACAGCCAGGCCTGGAATCACAGCTGTGGTACAAGAGCTTTGACACCCTGGCTTGGTGACTGTTCATCCACTCACTGAAGAATTAATTCTGAGCAGGATCAAAGACACCTACTGCCTGTGTGCACTGTGAGAAGAGTTCTGACAGTTACTGTGTAGTCTTACCACCCTGCCACATGTCCTTGGCTACAAGCACGTTCAATTATGGCCTCAGATTGCACTCTAGAGAAACTGTCTTGCCTTGATGCAGACCCAAGCTCTGCCCATTTGATGGGAATGGGTCAGTTAGGGGGAGGACAACACACACTGCTGCTGCTTCCATCAGGACATCTTTGGAGCTTGATGCTTCCTCCTGTGCGGAGTCCAAGCTCCTCCAGGCAAACAGCCAGCAAGGTAAGAAGAGAGGGCACATACCACAAGGTCACTGTGTTTCAGTCTGCTTTTCCTTTTGCATGGTGTTGTCCAAGGGTTTTTGAGCCAAGTGACTTCCAGCTAAGAATTGTGATGCCTTAACTGTCTATGCCTCAGTCTTTTTTTGGATCAGAGTCCACTGTCCAGGTCCTGACATTCATTTTATCTAGCTCTGCTGCTTGATAAATGAAAACATATTTTTCAGGCATGCTGAAGGAAGCTAAGGAGGTTAGGGAATATTGATAGTAGTATGTACGAGGTGTTGCCTCCTTCATCCTACTGTTTAATCAGTATGATTTGCAAAGGCAATGTGGAGGATCTTAACAAATCTGCTGAAAAAGTGTTCCTGGCTGTGTGTAACTTGACCATTTTGTATTATTGAATCTGGTGTTATGGAATAAGCATTTATTTTTCAGTCAAGGTGAGTGATTCTTGGCAGTTGCTGGGCTTCTAACAGGCAAATGAATGACGGTGAATAAAATGCTTCAGCAGTTTGTATTCTTACCTCACAAGACTCTTAAAAGAGCACAAGTGCCAAGCTTGTAAAAGGAGCCCCTGCCTCCCTCTCTTCAGGAACTTGCTGGGTTTAGAGGGCAAACTGGTTTTAGCCCAGTAATAACATTTATCTAGCCCTGCAGATGGTTGAGAGCTGTCCTGGGAATGACCTCCTCTGGTGACTTGCAGCAGGATGGAGATACTCGTCTCTTATCAGGACCTGAAATATTTGGCTTTGCTGAAACATTTTGTTTGGGGTTACAGTGCTTCATACTCAGATGTATAAGCAACTATCCTACAGTATGCTACTATATAGACCTAAGGAAATTTACTGTCCAGCAGTGTTGAGGATGAGATGCAGAGAAAAGCAGCCAGCAGCTTTTGACCATCGGTGAGGGAGGTGCTGAATTTTGATTTTCAGACATGAATATAGATCGTGATGATAATCCTCATTATAATGGTTTTAAAAGGAAGGGTAGCTTTCACATTCTGAAAACATGGCAGCGTTGACATGTTTTTACATCAGACAAGATTTAATGCATCTCTTTCTTTCCCCTGCTAGTTTTCAGGTCTTTATATCCTATCCTTCATTATCATCATGGTGGGCTTCATCTTGTATTGCTCCACTCCAACTGAGACAGCAGAACCTGCTGCCTTGCCTCAGCCCAGCAGCACTGGCTTGGACAACGCTGCACTGAAGCTTGATGAGAATGACAGTGGAGCTCCGACCATAACCGTACAGTTCACAAGTGGAGAAGCTGTGGTGGTCAGCACTGAGTAAAGAGGTGGCAGTGTTCCAAAACAGAGCCTTTTTCTTTTTTACTGCCAAATTTCCCTCAAATTTTAATCTGGAGAATTGTTCTACTGCCAAGGCGTATGCCATGCTGCACTGGTTTTAATGCACTGAACGGACTTTAAAGTCCAGATGCTCAGTCAGTGAAACTATTGATTTACCCTAGCAGCAAATCTGGGACTTTAGAAGTAAGAATAGTGTTTATGTGGAGCCTTTGCAAAATGAGAGACTGTTATTTTTAAATACTTAATTAACAGCAAATGCTTGGGGGTTAAAAATAAGCCAAAGCAAGCTCCCAGGTCACTAAGTGGAGCAAATATATTTTATATTGCATTAGGGACCTAAATCTGCAAGGTGCATGATGCTGTTAGAGGGCTTCATGGTTCTT
Organism: Forpus xanthops; assembly: GCA_032466535.1. Taxonomy (NCBI): domain Eukaryota; kingdom Metazoa; phylum Chordata; class Aves; order Psittaciformes; family Psittacidae; genus Forpus; species Forpus xanthops. The sequence goes on along the minus strand of JASSUY010032624.1, from coordinate 34,080 downwards.
ACCCCTCTGTGCTGGGTACCCTCAAATAGCATCTTGCAAAAGCCACTCAGCTTCTCACAGGATCTAGTTCTGCAAGCTATATTACGTATCTACACCTTCCACGTGCTGATGGACTTCTTTCCTCCACTGAAGGAGTTGCTTCTTCCATTCCACCCAGATGTTCATCTCTTCACGTTCCTGCACTCCCTGTTGCAGCTGGGACTGCCAGAAGTATTTTATTTTGAATTTTGCTAGTAGGAGAAGTTTGGATGTGTTTTTATAATCCCTTCTTTTTCTCTCAGTGGCCTGTTGTTTGGTGCGTTCCCACTAGGGGGAGGAAGCCAAATCAGGCCCTTGCTCTGGTCAGTAGGACCTGAATGTTGTTTATTTCTGGATGAGACGGCAGAAGGGTTTGCACTGAAGTTCACTTCCTGGGACACATTTCTGCAGAAAGAGTCAAATCAAATTGGCATTTCTTAAAAAAGCATATTAGCCAGTCTTCGTTGCAGCAACAGTGACATCATCTCCAAAAGGTTAAACGCTTCCAGTAAATTCATTGGCAGCTTTCTTCCCCCTTTTCATATTTACAGTAAATGATTAAAAAATATGAGGCTGCTGTTATGACATCAGTAAAATGGGATTTTATTTTATTTTTTGTACAAGCCTTTGTAGCTCTAATGTTTGAAATAACACAAAAATAAAGTTTCCAGCGGCTGAAGAGCTGCCCCTTGGTTTGTTCATTTTTTAAGCTAGAATTTGTTGCTCAAAACGATACTGATTGATTTTACTGACCAAATGATACTTTTAATGCCTGAGCTTTGCCATAAGAAGTAAATGTGACCTTTTGTGAATATACTGGTGATCAAAGGACAAAGACTGGTGGTGTGTACTCCTCGTGTAGTTTGTGCAAGCAAAATAATTCAGCAAAACCCAGACTTTATTTAGTGATAGCAAGTAGGAAAAAGGTTCAGCAGCTCTTACAGGAATGAACTTTGCCTTTTCAGGGAGCAGTTCATGCATGCAAAGCTGAAGAGGTCCTTATGTTTTGTGAAAAGCATTTGGGCTCAGTTGTCTCTTGCTTTACCACTGGAATAAGATTCAGGTCATGGATGAAGACACCTAAACCAGTGCATCTGCACATCTAAAGCGGAACAAGCAGCTGGAGGCCAGGTGGGGTAAGGAAGTCTAATGGCAGTAGATACCTAAGAAAGGCCACCTGGATGAAGTTGTAGTTCTCCATACCAAATTTTAGTTACCTATAAGCTGGAGCCAAGTCCTACCCACACTTAACCTGTGTGAGCAGTTGTCTGTGTGCGGTAACACAGCAAACAGCAAGCAAACCCATCGGACTATAGGTGAATGCTCCAGAACTCTGCACTTAGTGGGACACAATGCGATACAGGTCCTTAGTGTGGCTAGTTATGGTCCTGTCTAAATTGCCTTTCTGTGGGGCATGATTCAGTTGCCTCAGTGTCAACTGAGACACCCTATGGAGTCTGTGGTATCTCTTGGTGCTGGCAGATAGGACTCAGGGTCTAGAGAGACCTGTGACCTAGAACAGATTATGGAGGACAGATGAGATGCCCTAGGGTCTCTGAAATGGCACTGCAGCCTACGGTTGAGACACTCAGGGCTTCCTTGATGGCTGCGCAGAGTCATATGTGATTAGTTTAGATGCTTAGCATTTCCATAGCTAAAACTGAATTAGATGAATCCCAGATGAAGTCTATGGGTCAACCTGCAGTACGTTCCATCTGTGGACGCTGGGTGGCATTTGAGCATCTTGAGTGTTTGCTAGCACGGTTCTGTGGGTCCAGTGCTTGTGGAAGCAGACTGAAGTGCCTGGTCATGCCATATGCAGTCTGATACGGGAATCAGACTCATTTTATAGCAGGGCCCTTTGCACATATAGTGACTGAATTGCTGTGCAACAAAGAGAAAGCAGGAGGCAGCAGCTGGAGCTACAGTAGAATCCTGATGGAAAGTGTGGTCAAAGGCTGGTGCCATGGGTGAAAGCATTGCCTTTGCAAGTGGAAAAAGTAAAGATAAGTTAGCTCCTAAGTTCACAGCATCCCTTCTTGTAGTTCCCAGCCAGAGAAAATGAGGGGGAGGTTTTTCCTTTGTGCCAGAGCAAGGAATAAAAGGATATTTGGCCCACCAACTTGCTAATGTAGTAACAGCTCCGTCTGATGATGATGGTGTCCTGTAGTGCTGGCATGAGCAGGAGGGGACATGGCACCTTACTCAAGGGCAATCCTGGAGGGTTTCTATTGTATAAAGTAACACAAGCTCTTGCAGCTTGTTTGAGGTGGACCAAGTTGGATGAGACATCTGCAGTGGTGTGTATCTGGAGCAACCTGCACCTGGACATGGGAAGAGGCAATAGCCTGGAAGGCATTTAGAAGGGACAGAACAAATGCTGAAGACAGGAACCTGAGTCAGCAAGCAGCTGAAAGAAATGGATTTTTAGCCAAGACGTTCCATGGCTTCTACCCACAACTTGAGGCTGTTCTAAGGAGAAATTGCTGCCGTGAGGTCCAGGCTCTGGACAGAAGCCTGGCCTTGGAAAGTTCTAAGCACAGGGTGCTGGTGCCCTGAACCTGCTCTGCCTGGGATGGGGGGCTGATAAACCACCCCTGCTTGCTGTCTGTCCTGCGAATCAGGAGGAAGTAGGTGCAGATCCAATAAGGAAGATGCATAGCTTCAGAGCAGAAGTGACACATGCATGTATTGCTCCTGGGGAAACAAATGTTCAATTAACGAATCACATATGCCAGATCATCTGGTACCTCTGCAACAAGGTGCATGGGTGAGTTTAACATACATCTTTCTAACACTGGAATAAGCTGGAGAAAAAACAATCCAGCTGTCGCTTGCATTAAGCCCAAGTATCCAAATAAAAATGTGTGACATCCACCTTCCCTCCAAGGTTTGGCTACAATACGTCGAAAACTATCTGGCATCAGAATGTCATGATGTGTTGGAAAAAGTAAAAATCAGGGCAGCAGTAATTGAATGGTGACATTATCTGTGCTAGAGCTTGAGGGAGGGATGAGCTTTTGGACATCAGCTGTTTTGAGATGTTTTTGACCTTTCCTAAGTTGCACATACTCAGTTCTATATGATGTGATGTCTCGGACAAAGCATATCTGTTCTTGTCAGCACCATTCATTCATACTTTGTGTGTTGTGGAATATTTCATTGCATTATTCGTATTTGTCTTGTAAATATCTATTTCAATCGATTTAGGAAGTTTGACAGGGACAAGCTGCACAAACTATGTGATCAATCATGAGTGATTTTGAGCAAGCTGACAGATACGTAAAAATGAAAAGTGCAGGATCCTAGGACTGTGTTGGTATTTCACCAAAATACAGCCTCCTGGCAATTTAAGTGTTAGATTTGATGAGAATCTGATGAGCTGTGATGTTACAACATTTAATTTTTAACTTGAGGCTACACCTAAACCTACATTTGTCAGGCAAACAGCATCTGAGGAGTTTTGCCTTCCTGAGCTCTCTTTTTGCCATCTTTGGATGGAGGAATTCAGCGCTTCCTTAGATTTGCCAGTATTTGTTTATTGAGATTTCTTGGTTTGGGTGCCTCGTTTTAAGTGGAACCAAGCCAGGTCTAGAAATCCCACCCAAGCACAGTGCCCCATTCTTATGGTATGGGGCAGGAAGGGGCTATCCAAGCTGGAAGTTTTACAACTTATGTCAGAGACGAAAGAGGCACAGAGAGATTTGCTTAGCAGCTATGGGAAGTCCATGAGTGGTTCAACAAATTTGCGTGCAGTGGTATTCAAAGTGTTCATCGTTCCCTCCTCTCAATTTAATTGTGTCTCTTGTAGAAGAACGTTCAAGACTGAAAGTTATAGATTGTATAAAAAAAAACAGAAGGAAAAAATATGATTTCTTGTACAAGACAGGTCAACGCACTTCATCCTGTTGCTCAGAATCAAGTGTGTAGGTTTTAGCTAAGTTGCACCATCACTCTACAATCTTGACATTAAGTTCCCAGAGCAATATCAAATTCATCTCTTCTGAGAACAGAAGAACTGATTTTTTTTTTTTTTCAGGAGCTGGCCCTTAGATATATAAAAAGCAAAGAGACAAAGTTATACTTTAGAGCTTTCTGAGAGTGTGCAGCCTCCAAGAGCAGATTCCCATGCCCTTCAAGACTGATGTATTTGTGTTAAGCTACCAGCTGGGAACAGTCTGGGATATTTTCATATTAAATGCATGCCCTGGGGTCAGTATCACCAAACTAAAGCCCATGACATCACCCTATTCAAAATAAACTTTATTTCAGCAGCTCGTCTCTAGTTGGTCTCCCTAGCTGTCAGTGCTGTGAGCAGAGCTTGTGCAGCAATGCAGAAGGATCACCGGGGCTACAGGTGAAAGGTGTGTTTTGTTCTCATAAATCACAGGATCAGTGTCCAGAGTACTCCAGAAGAACAGGCAGTGTATGCTGAAAGTACATTACAGCCAACTTCCGAAGAAGGCATGTAAAGAAGATGACTAAAAAAAAAATAGAGACATATTATTATTGTACAAAATGAAATTTTCGTGTTGATTTAAGAAAGTTAAGATGTTTTTACAGAAATACCAACATTTATGATGTCCTGATGGCTAGAAGCAGTGCAATGTCTCCAGCAGTACAAATCACTGAAGGTTATGTAAACAGCAGCTAATGACAGCAGTTGCGATTCTTTAGGAATATTATGGGTGCTGCAGCTGTCAAGGATGATTCTGCTCTTCAGCACCATCTATTGACACTATCTAATGATTTTAATTAGAAACAGCACTCTGACAGGCAAAAGTGCACCTTCCACGACACACCAATGTAACTCAGTAAATGCATGACCAAGGGAGTGGTTGGAAATTAGGTAAACATGGCAGGAAGAAGACTGCACAAGAGTGGCTGCTTGCCCATAGTCCAGAAAAGATTGCTTTTGCTTTAACTAGTTACTTAATAAGCAGTGTAGCTCTTCCGTACACAGATCTTTGTAAGAAAGGGGTGTGTGTTTAGCCTCAAACTGTTGAGCCAATAAAACACCCCCTCCTTGAATAAAATAGCCAAAATCATGGCAAAATTTGAGCTAACTGAAAGATCTTGCTCAGGGTAGAAAGATGTGATCAACCTCAAGCAAGCCACCGTCTCATGCTCTTGATGATAGTATGTGTGTGTGCATAGCGTTTGTGCCCATGCAAAATCAATGAATGCTTGAAAACCTGTGCAGGTACAGGGCAGTGCTGGTGTTCTTGCTTTGTGCAATGTTTGCAGAAGAACTTCCCGTCACTTCAAAGGAGATTCTGATGGTCCTTGAAGTTCAAAAGTCTTTGTAGTTTGTCTCCTCTGCCATTAATGTAAGTGCCTGTTGGACTTCCCTGAAGAAATTACTTTCATTTAATAAGATTGCATGTGTTAAAAAAAGAAATCCTGCTGGGTAATCCTATCTCCTGTAATACCTGTAAATTATTTTGTTTCTTAAGAGCAAGAATGATTTATAACTCACAACAGAGCTGAAGTAGCATGACTAAATTAAGAGGAGCATTCAGGCAGCTGGAATGCAATTACAACGTAAATGTACACATCGTGTTAATGTGATAGTAAGGTTATGAACTTAGTGAAAGAGGAATCAGCATGCACAAAGATACAGTTCCTTTCTTCGATGTTTTTCTAGTCTTGCTAACATGAGAAATGTCTGCATTAGCTAGATATAATCTGAGGACTAGCTATGGATTTCATACATGCCGATGGGAGATGCTATCTTATCTCTGCAATGCACCAGCTCCTAGACGGCAGCGCATGCTGTGCTCTGTCAGAGAGATTTTGCTTTTATTCTGGCTGTTTTTCTTAGTCTAAGGGAGGTGTTTGGCAGGAAGCATGTGGTTGTTCTCTCCGTACTGATCAATAAAGAGGCTGTTTTCTGGTCTCCTAAGCCAAGGCTGTAGATTGAACCCCAGCTGAGGTGTTGCTTTTGCAAAGAGGAAGGCATTCCCAGCTTCATTGCAGCAAATGTAGAGGGCTCTGAGAAACACGAGAACACCACCAAATTCAATCTATACCCAGTGTGCTCCTGTGACAAAGAAAGTCAACAGGATGATGGGTTACATCAACAAGGGCATCACCAGCACAGATAAAGATGTCATCATACCACTCTACTTGGCTTTTGTCTGGCGACATCTGGAATGTTGTGTTCAGTTTTGCTCCCTGCTATACAAAAAGACATGGACAGGCTTGAGAGAGTCCAGAGCAGGGCCACAAAGATGACTGAAGGACTGGGAAGCTGTATGAAGAAAGGTTGAGAAATGAGTTTGTTCAGCCTGGAGAAAAGAAGGCTCAGAAGAGAGCTTACCCCCATGTTCCAGTATGTAAAGAGGGGCTACAAAGAAGTCCAAAACTTCCTCTTTACTAGGAGTCACGTGGAAAAGACAAAGGGTAATGGGTACAAGTTAGTTCTGGAGAGATTCCAGCTGGACACAAGAGGATATCTTTTCACAATGAGACCAATCAGCCACTGGAATAATCTTCCCAGGGAAGTGATGGATTCCCCAACATTGGACACTTTTAAGATTTGGCTGGACAGGGTGATGGGACATCCAATCTAGGTCATGCTTTGCCTAGAAAGATTGGACCAGATGACTCTTGAGGTCCCTTCCAACCTGGTATTCTGTGATTTCCCAGATGGTTCTAAAATGTTGGTTATTATTTTGGGTGTTTGGTTGCAGAGTCTGAAAAGGATGTTACAGTACATCAGCAGAATGGTTCTATCTCCTGAAGCTGAGGTTGCATCTCACAGGCCCTGACAGGAAGCAAGGAGTCTTCTCTAGTGGGGGAAGTCCCCAGGAACATTCTGGGAAGCTGCAGAGGGCAGCAGGAGCCTTGCCTGGTGCACCTTATCTGTGCTGCCCACCTGGAGAGGACCTTGCCAAGAGCCACGCACTGGTTTGATTTCAGCAGAGGCAGACTCATTCCCCCCAAGAGACTAGCCGGGAAGGAAATGACCTTTTAGCAGCATGAATTGGAACAGGATCCAGGAGTCAGTGAGGGGCCTCATGGATCTGCCTTCCAGGATGCACTGCTGGTCTGTGCTAGTGTTCCTTGATTTTGTCTGGGGAAGTCCAGGTAGCCAATATTTTGCCATCCTTTATTTCATTTTCAATGTTTCATCTAGTGATAGCTGTGGCAGAAGTTAGCTGTGCCATCTGATAGGTGATATCAATGGGGGAAACCCCAGCAATTCTACCATGTCCTCAGGTCTAGATTTGTAACATTATCCTTCTGTGACACCGTTTCAGAAGATCCAGCATGTCTAAACGTACCAGGTCTACCTCACTCATGCTCCAGGCTCCTTTTATAACATCCTTTGCTCTCTGCTGTGTGCTTTCTGCAATGAATGGTTCGGGCGCCAGGAATCTGCATGTACTTCATCCAGGAACAACCAGTGACAAGTGTTAGCGCAAAGTCCATTAACGCTGGTGTGATGACAGACTCCTAAATGTCAAGCCCACGAGTATGCCTGGGCACTGCTTTCTTTCAGTGAGGTCTATTTTTGTTAGAGGGCAGCCCGTGAATGCGCAGAGCACACACTCTTCATCTCAGTGCTGCTCTGCAAAGTCAGCATTGGCTACCACGATGGGCTGCAGTGCTTGGGATGAGGGAGGAACAAGTCACCCAGAGGAGTGAAGCAATTCAGAGACTCCAATGAGCTAATAAAGCTGTTGCTAAGAAAACACAAAAGGTTGCATCAAACACCGCCCTGGGTTTTCTGCAAGTGTTTTCAAAACCCCTTGTAATTTCAAGGTGTCGTCTCTCGTCTACAGCTCTTCCACACACGTTTTGATCTCATTTAAATGACTGCTGGGAAAGAAGGTACTGCATCGAGGGAAGGAAATGATTTATCCATGTGTGAAAGGTATTTCAGGAATGTCCCAACCCAAGCTGTTAACCTGAAGACTCCAATGTGAGGATTATGGGCAGCTGAGAGCTAGCGTCTTTTATGTAGAAAAAAGGGCCTTTCATCTCAGTCTTGAATGAGAATTGAAGAACTGTTACCCTTCCTTTCTGTGAAAGACTGTAGCTGTCTTTTAGTAGCATTATCAGGCTGCTGGCAGAACTCAAAGTCAGGTTTGCAACAAACTGAATTCAGATTGTTTAAAGAAGACCTGCATTTTGCTTTTTAGTTTGCTGGGATGAAGTTTTCCACAGGAATCATCTCAATTTGCCCCAGTCCATTGAGCTGATGTTCAGTTAGCAGTGATGGGTCAGAGAAATTCCATTAACATGAGTCAATATTTGGTTTTGGTTATAATTTGGGGATGCTGCCTCTTGAGCTACTTGTTACTGGATCAGCCTTAACCTCAACGAAGAGCTCATCTGAGGATTGTGCCCCCATCCTCTAGACAAAGCTGATGGATTTATGTCCATGAGGTACCAACCATGTACCAAAACCAAGACTGGCTGTGGCCTTAAAGGATAGGTGCTCACCTGTGATCAAACCCTTCACGCTCTTCCCTCAGAAAAGGGAAGAGAGAGCAGATGACAGCTGCCAATCTAATTTCTCCCAGTAAGGGATTGCCTTATGGATGCTTTTGCTGGATGATTTTTAGTGGCATTTCTGGTTTGATCGACTAATGCTGGCTAAAATTAACTTTTATGGGTTGGTCTCCCATTTCTGTAATCAGCCATAGCAAGGTTAGTCCTGCCTCTGCAGTGGCTGCCGGCAGCATGGTCTGTCATGTGGGATGCAGTCCTGAGTAGCCCTGTGGACCACAGGAAAGAGGATCGTGGCCTTAATGCCCACCCCTGTGTTTACCCTCTGTTGCTGAAGGCCACAAGGACAGAGGTTGTTTGCAAGGATGCCATGGTGTGATGGAGCAATTCAGTTACCTGAGCAAAAGCTACATCAGCCAGGCACTGTGCCCTCCATAGACAGACCTGAGACTCGCTGACAAGGGCATGGTGCTGCCAGACTCATGACCACCCTATTGATGAGATGTAATCCTGCGTGCTTCAGGGATGCAAAGCTGATTGAAACCCCTCTTCATGATGAAGCATGCACACTCCTGGTGCTTGCAATGGAAGCCCTGTCATTGTCAAAGCATTGCAACTGCGTTTGCACAGTCATGCAGTTCCAGCTCTGACCGGCCCACGGCAGTCTTCTATCTGGCACAGCATCAAGATGCGGCAGAGTTGGGTCTTTTTGGGACTTCTTCCCATCCAATTAAGTTTCTGTGTGCTGTGATCTCTGTCTCAGTAGTAATTTGATCCTCTGGCAGTGCATTCAGTCAGAAATTAATTAGTGGGAGCAAAACGTTATGAATACATACAGCGTTCAGATTTTATTCCAATAACCTAGTTAATACTTTCACTTCTTCAAGCACAGAAAAGTAGCGTGAATTCCAGAGCTTTGATCAGGCAGTGACATTTTGGTGCTAAGATGCTAAGATAAGAATCTAGACTAATAGTGTTACACAAAAGCAATTTCAAAGTTACTTTGGTAGTTTTGAAAGTGCCCTTTTTGTAAGATGAGCCAGGCACTCAGAAAAAGGTCTGTGCCCCAACATGACACCACTGAAGGCTGGTGCTCTATAGATGTGCATGTTCTTTTTTATAGAAGTAAATGGATTGAGCTACGAAGCACTTAAGACTTTGATTATTCTGCATAATCTCTGTTGTGAGCGAGGTTCTTGAGAATCTCAGTGATGCAGGCAGGACCGTGATTCAGAGCAGCCTGAAGGAGAACACCCCCTCTGATGCCACAGCTCCTTGCTTCCTGCCTAGCCAAGGCAGAACATGCCCCAGAAAACCACATTTCTGCTCCAGGGTCTAGCAAAACTCAGGTTTCGTTTTTTTCATTCAAATTCCCCCAAAATATTCATACAGAACTTTGCTATGTGGCAGCTACATTCAGTATTCTCTTTTTATGTTGAAATGGCCTAATTGACTCGAGGTCATGTTGCAGTGACAGGTCTGCAGGCAAACCTTGCTCTGGGTGACTGATAAAGCCGCAGGACTCAACAGAAGCACTTCCTGCTTATTTTGAAATGGAGAAAGCACGTTCCTAGGAGGGAATAATGAGTTGGAGCGTTTACATAGGTACTTATGTGGAGTCATTTAAAATAAATGTCAGAGCAGGTGAGCTCCAGCATACCAATGCCCTGCAGTTGTGTGCAGCACTGGAATCTGTGCTCAGCAGATAATAACACAAACAATAGCTTCCTGCATTCAGTGCAACAGATTAGCAAAGCTCATCTGTAGGTTTACCACAGCAACAGAAGGTGATTTAATGTTGGCATTTTGAAAGTGGTTATTTTTCTGTGGTGGCACAAAGGCAAGAATGCGGAGGATTCTTTTCTACATCTGGCTGGGACTCCACTTGTAAGCTAGCAGAAGTCCTTTTGATTCTGTACTTTAATTTCTCTGTTTTGTTTGATTTGAATCTTTTATTGACATGAAATCCCTTGTATTCAGCACAACCCACAGCTATCCTTGCCCTGACTGGAGCTGCCATCATCAGCAAACAGTATAGGAATTAGTAATTATGGATCAGCTTGGTTGGAGATATTGGGAGGAGAGGGCATGTGACTCACGACAAAATTTGCTCATGGCCAAGTAGTATCATTCTTGGAGGAGTGAGCTTAGACAGGTGTTTAACTCATGAAACTGGCACCAGGGTGGTGGCATTTGTGTCCTCTGCTTGGCGGAGGGTCAAGACTGGAATGCTCCAGGTTCCTTCTCTCTGCAACCCTTCATCAGCTGATTGGAAACAGGAAAATGATTGGAAAAGCTCTGTCACATTTCTCCAAGTTTAAAAACTCAGTTCTAATCATCTGCAACATCATGTCTGGCTCCAGAAATGAGATAGTACTCATTTGTTAGATACCATCTGCCTTGATACCCATAAGCTCTTCCTAAATATAGGGGAACTATAATAAGGAAAGTGATGTACTACAGTCTGTTATCTGATTTTGCAGCAGTGAAGTGCCTTGGATAACCACTTTTGATATTAGTTTGGAAATAATGTCAATTACTGCTTCAGACCATCTCTATCTGTGATTTCTGGAAGTGACCCTATAGCATCAAACTTCTGTCATTTGTAAGTGGCTGACATTAGTTGGCCAAACACCAGACAGATTCATTTGCAGTGACGTTGCTATTCTCTGTTTTGATCTTTAGATCTTTCCCCTTAGGAGTAGACAGCCTTGTAGACAGCATACTTCATTTAGAAGTCCCTGTCCAGAGAAAGACTTTCAACTGCAGAGGTGTTAGACTATTTTCAAAGCTTTTTTTCATCAGAGATAATATCTATACTTGCCTATAGTCAACATCTTTGAACCACCATAAGCAAAACAGAAGCTGTCAACAAACTGCATTAATAGTTTAGAAACATATTTAATTATTTATAGTGAAGCTTCAGCATATTCTTGATATAAAACTTCAGTGTAAAGGAGTTGCCTTGAGACACACTTCTCCCTGATCAGTACTGTACCACTGGGAACAGTTTATAGGGCTTTTATTTATCAGAGAACATCAGCAACATTTAGTTAACTTAGAAGTGTGTTAAAAGCACTTTGCATCCAGGGGTTATGGTATTGTTTGGCTGCTGTTTCAGTACGCAGGAATTGGCACAGGCTTATTGAGTTTCTGCCTGCAATACTGGCACAGTAGGGGTGCATGAAGTGCAGGTTACTTAGAAAGCGTGGAAATAGGCTATTTTATTACAGCTTCTCAGATAACACAATGAAACTGCCATGGTCTGAGCAGCCACACAGATAGCTTGGAACCCAGGAGCTGAGCCAAGGAGACTCAGTCTGACGCAGGACTGTTAGGTGATGGGGAAAATAGTCTGATCTTCCAAGCTCATGTTTACCAGGTATTAGAAGGGGACAGGAAGACATCAGCTTTCTTTGTAAATGCTTCTGGAGTTAGAGGTGAGAAGTAGAAGGTCTGGTCCTCAGTGATCTGATGTGAGTTACAGGTGTGCTAGGAATGTAGTTAATTTCTAAAAGCTGATTTATCTAGCCAGATAAGAACAGTATTTCCTTCCTGATGTCCACTAAAGGACCCTTTAAAGTACGACATTGATTTTATGTTGCAGCACCTGTGAATCTGGCATTATAATTTGCCCTACAAGATGTGTGTATGTGTCTGCGTGTCACTCTCCTCTGCATACTTGGCTTTCTTGTGGAAGCTGGAGATTGCATTAGAGTGTCAGGGACACAGACTTGTGGATGAGCTTGTCTACTTGGCTTGCCCCAGGCCTAAATTAAAATGGGAAACAGCATGTTTGGCATGAGGTAAATTTTCCCTTTTTTGCAAAAGAATTTCAGCATTTCCTGCATTCATAGCCTTGCATCCAGATGTGTAATTCCACAGAATATGAGTCAACTTTCCCAAAAGCTCAGATTTACCAAGGCAGAAGATCTTGAATGCTCACTGATGTATCAGAAGATCATTGCTAAATCTCAAAGTTGTAGATCACCTTCCTGAGGTCCAAGCTTGTGCCTGTTCCCATAGCCTTGGGATGTGCTTCATCTGCTCCAGAGGCATCCAGACATATCACCATTTGATGGAGCTTGGGTCACTGCATAAAATTCTTGGTGGGCTAAGTCCTGTTTGTGGGGAAAACATCATAAACAGCAGGATAATTAGGCAGGGTCACAAGCAGATTTATTGCACATTTTTTGGTACAGCCAGTGGGGGGGGGGGGGGGGGGCAGGAGCCAAAAAGAAAAAGATTATGAGTAGAGAATGGTGCAGTCTTGCACAGTAGCAGAAGCAGAGGGAGTGAATTTCACAGCTTCTGCTGGAAGCTCATCTCTTTCACTACTGCCGGTCTGTACCTGCTGGGCATCGCTTTTATCTTTGACTCAAAGGACACTTCTGAAGAAATTTCCTTCCCCGGCAATTTTTTAACTTGAAAATATAATCTAAGGCATTTCAAAGGGGAAAAAGAGACTCTGAACCCACTTGCAAGGATATTATCACACGATCCTCTGAAAACCACTGTTTTTTATCCCCTGCATGTGAAACGGAAGAGTACTGCAGAAAAGAGAAGAAGCTCAATGCTTACCCGGGTGTGAAGTCAATGCACTTGGAAGCCAAAGCAGTGTTTGGAGACAGGTTTGTTTAGCAGTATGCCTGTGATTGTTTTTAGTCGCCTTGGGAGCTTTCAGACCTGTGTGTCCTGGAGATCTAAGATGAGGTGAGGGTCTTGCCTTTGTGCTTGCAGAGGAAATGTGATCCAAGGAACAATGACAGCTGAAGTCCGAAGAGCTCCTTAGTTGCTGCTATTTAAACAGAATTGTTTGTTTTAGGGGAATCCGACTCATGCTATTTAACTATTTGAAGCTGGGAGTAGTAACCCAACTTTTAAGTTTCTCCACTGAAAACATCCACAGGCTCTTAGCAAAATAATCATGGTGCTAACAATACATGGGAACTGAGTCTTCACTATTTGTGCAGAACTTCACAGTAATGGCACACCTTTGACACTGGTGTTTTGAAACCAAAGAACAAGAAGAACAGTAAAGCTAAGTTCCAACTCTCCAACTAAAATCCTTCAAGAGCAGAGAGCTGGACTTGTTGATCTAGAGGTATTTTTCATCTTTCATATTGAAATCCAGGTTTTCTAGCAACAAATATACATTGTAGGTAGGAAATGGGAAGTTTCTCACACTGTTTTCAGCCCAAATAACAGAAGGAAGGACAACCATTTACCATTTTGCAGATATTTGATTTTGGTGCTACCAGAAATGTGTATCGTTGAAATTATCATTGCATAAAAAGTCACTAAAGTATCATATTGAGGCATGCCAAGATCTGCACCTGTTTAGCAGCCTTTTATTTCTGATATGGGAAGCACATATGGAGAATTTGATTCTTATGGAAGTCTTCTCTTTAGGTAGAGTATGAGAGCTCTCGGATAATTTTGTCTTACATTGCAAATCGACTATTGCTGTTGTAGGCAAACAAGCTATTCCAGAACAGCACTCTGCCATCACTGTGTTCCCAAATAATCACTTTTCCTGTAAGGACAAGTAGAGGGGAAGGTCATTTGCCTTTATACTCACTGTGCACCTTGTGCGTATACACAATTCTGCGTGTATTAATTTGTTTCAGAGACCCTTATCATCCAGGGGACAAGTTTTTAGACCAGTCTTGCTGCTGTGAACCCAATAGATGTCCATGCACATCCACCTCAATTCCTGTGGCACGCTCTTGTCATCTTGCAAGAGCTAGCCTGGCTAAATTGAAAAGGAGCAGCAGCATTAGCACAACCACGCTTCAGCACTCCAACAAGAAACTTGCCTCCCTCAATGTTGTCAAGCTTGGGCAGGAGCAGAGCTGTATATCTGTGACTAACTGAACTGCTGCACAACACAGTGCAGATTTTGAGGTGGTGAATGTGCTTTAATCTCATTCATTCTGTAATTTACTTTGATAGCTGCGTGCATCCCTGCCTTTCCTTAAATTGCAGAATCAAGGGCAATTAATCTGGTTCAGAACATGACTGTAGAGCAGGCAATATGGGCTCTGATAAAGACAGCATGCTTTTTCATTAAAAAAAATTGCATAATTTAATTCAATGAAACATTTTTTTAATTTTTCAATGTTGTTTTCACTCGCTGAGCTCTGTATTAATTGTTAATATAAAATAAAACAAGAGTTTTCATTTTAAGGGCTTCCTCTGCCTTTTTTGAAGTATGAGGCTCAAGCACTATTTGGTAGCTTACGTTCACATACAGCTCAGTGTAGACCTCCTTCCTATTAAAGATGTTTGATAGCTCAGAGGACACTGTAATTGTAGAGTGGATACGCAGTGTGTGCAGCCTGTGAGATAGTCCTTCCATTGCTATGTTATCAAATGCTTACTTAAAGCTGAACAGCCATGCTACCTGTTCCCCTCCCTGAGATGGCTCTGGTGTTGGAACAAAAGTAGCTTCCTGCCAGGTCAAAACTAATGTGACAGAAGTAGTAAAGATAATGTTTATCTTTATTGGCATCCTACATATTCTGCTCTGAGGGGCCAGTGCCTTACCCAAGGTTTGGATGTGGCCCTGCTCTGTGTTTTGACTCTGTGCATTCAAAACTTTGCCACACAGAAAGAGAATGAATGAATCCTTAGTGAGCTGGGGGTTGAGCAGTCGAGTCAACATGCAGAACTTTTGGCCATGGCAGTTGGTTTTGCTTTTGGGAAATAAGGGAAGACTGAATGCTGCCCTTGGTAGATATCAAGGAAAACTATTGTATGTGGGCCAGGGGATGAGGGTGTGGTGAGACTCTGGCGCAGGTTGCCCGGAGAAGCTGTGGATGTCCCGTTCCCAACAGTGTTCATGGCAAGGCTGGACTGGGCCTTGAGTGACACGGTCTAATGGAAGGTATCCCTGCCCATGGTTGAGGGCTTGGCCTAGATCTTTGAAGGTCTTTTCCATCTCAAATCATTCTGTGATTCTATGATAAAGTGATGAGTTTGGACGCTGGGATCTGACATGTTTCCCAATGCTCTGGTGGAAAAACCTCAGGAGGAAGGAAAGATGTGGTAGCTATTGTGTATTTCATAGAACCATAGAATCATGGAATCATGGAGTGGTTTGGCTTAGAAGGGACCTTCAAAGTTCATCTGCTTCCAACCCACCTGCCATGGGCTGGGACATTTTCCATTAGACCAGGTTTCCCAAGCCCCATCCAACCTGGCTTTGAAGAGGGAAGCCACCAAGTTTCAGTTCTGGAGACAAAGAGACGTGCTTTCTATGTAAACACAATAAAATACCCTGAAAACATGAAGCTTTGGGTGGAAGGAGTCAAGGCCTGAGACAGTGTGTTGCTGGTTGTCTCTTACTACACTTGGGAAAATTATTTACTTACTTGGAATATAACAGCCCTCAATTTTAGTTCCTTGTAGAAATAGTTTGCAATTTTATTCAATTCCTTGGGTAAAAAGAAGCAGCTATCTAGCCAATTCAGACCAGGCCACAGTCTACAGCTTTGGTTTCCTTGGCATCACTGCAGGAGGGTGGTTAGTTCTCTGGTGCTGGGCTGGGACAAAGCAGGACAAAGTACCCTGAAGATGAGGTCTGATAAATGCAGCAAAAGAAAACCAAAATGGGGAATATTGCGATCAGTACACAAGTGAGTCAAGTGAATGTGGAAGTTTTCTCTGCTGGATAATTTGAATGAAGAGCTTTATATTTGATTGTGTCAGTGGAAACATTTCCCCCCTCCCCCAGCAGGATCATTAGTTTTCTTGTGTTTTCTCATACATTTATTTGCATTAAATCCAAATAAAATCTGTATGTTCAGCTACCTCTTTGTACTGCTGTGCATACATATAAGTTCATTAAGGTAGAGATACTGTTGTTATTTAACTGCTTGGTGCTTTCTGGTGGCGTTCTGATCTTTAGACACTACCACTGTAGTAATGAAATAGTGATGATGTTAATGTTTAGGGGAGGGCACCTGCTGAAATTTCTTTTTTGTGTTGTGAAGAACTTTTATTTACCAAATTGTGAAGAGATTAAAAATTAGAGGTAGCCATTAAAAAGTTGAACTTACCTGCATGTACTTCTTGAGGAGAGAAGGGTTCATAAAATCTACAGTGCTCCATCAGGAAGATGACAATTGTATGTGATTTAAGTGAGCTATGATATCCAAAAGCAGCAAATCATGAAGCCATGGCAGTTAGTAACCATGATCAGATGACAAAGAATGATGGATCGAAATGTGTTTTTTGCAAAACATGTCCATTATGAGTGACAATTATTAATAACTATCACTGTTATCTTGCAAAGATCACATTAATAACCATATTTCTGTTGAGGAGCAGTTCATATTTTAAATACAGTCTGTCTTTCTTGCCATTGTTTCAAAGGCTGAGAACATATAGATCTGTCCTGCGCATAGCCATGGAGCTGCTGCCCTATTATTGCTGCAGCATTGTGCCTGGCCTTGCCCTCACTGGGGCTCGGAGCCTTGCTGCAAAAGGCGGCAGCTTAGCACTTGTGTGTGGGCTGTCTGCACCTTGCAAGCCCTGGTGATAACTCCTCCAGAGGCTTAGCCTCCAGCAGCCCCGGCTGCTGCTGCTCCTGCTCAGGTCCCATGCAGAGCTGGCTCTGTGGTGTGCTAGAGGAGCTGTGGGGTCCATGGTGCCATGAGGGGGGCATCCTGAAGAGGGATGGCTTATGCAGATCCAACCAGCCACGCAACCTGGAGGCTGCAGCCATGGCACGAGCCAAGGGCAGTGCTGCAGCCTGCCCAGCATGGCAGCCCACAGAACCAGGGACACACCAGCCTCTGCTTTGTGACCTCCCTTACACTCCTGGGTTAATGCACTGGGGGATCCGCATGGACTTCACCATCCTTCAACTGAGAAGGAGCTCAGATTCCTCCTTTTCTGTCTTTAAAATGAGAATCCATTATTCTGTGCCCTCTTCCTCCCCCATAACCCCTAATACTTGCAATTGGTTATTTTTCAGTCTCAGTTTTTGTAAATTGCAAGTGTTTTTGAGGAAGGGAAATCTGACAGGTCTTACCTGTAAGGTGCTGTATCATCCTAAAGATAGGAAAAATTATAGTTAAAAATAAAAAGAAGAAAGGTCAAAATATTTATCTGTCATCAGCAACCCCATAATGTGCTTGATCTCTGGAAAAATACATTAGAATGAAGGGGAAAGCCTAGAAGAGAGTAAGGGAAAGATGAGTGTAAAATCAGGACTGTGGTGAGCCAGTGAGAGTTGAATCCCAAGTACCATGAAAAAGTGGGCTGGGAGATGCTGAGCAGCGCTGCAGGGAGAGTGGTGGCTTTTTGCACAGCTGTTTTTAGGTCACAATTGCTTTGAAATTAACATTTTTTTCCTCCCATCAGTAAGTGAAACCTAAAAAAAGCAAAAGGCATCTTGTACATCTCCTTAAGTGGAAAACACCCTTTAAAGTATGTCTGATAGTGATCTCAGAAACAGCTGCCAGTCCTGGCAGGCAGCGGCAGCCTGAACACTATTCTTAGCCCAAGAAAGCCTAAGCAGGTCGAGTTACAATTGGTACTTGTAAACATAGCCCTCACTGCAATCAGAAATCAATACGAGATCAGAAGTTTGTGTTGTGCTGAATCAGCAAGATGAAACAAACGGGGTTGATTTAGCCTCCAACCCCCCGTTCTTTTGGTTCATCTCCATTCTTACCAAATGTGTTTTGCTCCATATGCTGTCAGTGGCTGGAGTCATCCCTGCGGAGGGGGAGTTACCATTCAGGGAGCTCTCCTGAAGGCCTGGCAGAAATAATGCAGTGGCACAGTTTAGGGATGCCTTTTTTGTTTATGCATCCCAAGGTAAAACTAAATAGTTAATGGGACTAAAAAGGAAGTTGCAACATGTTAAGTGCTTAGTGCATGTAAGAAAACACACTGTATGTATCAGCAGGGTGACTCCAGTCACAGTGTCACTGTCTGGTTTGCCAGACCTGAGAAGGATGCTCAGGTAGGGCCAAGTGGGTGCTTGATTCCTGGAAACGCAGTGGGCTGCTCTTGTAGTGCTGCTGGCTGGAAAGGAGGGATGAGGAGCAGCAGAGGTGGATGGGGTTGGGCAGTGGAGGTAGCCCTGCCTCTCTGCCGGAGGGTGTCTATGATGCTGCAAGACACCTCAGCAGGGTCCTGGCTCCCACACAGCCACTGCTTTCTTCTCTGTCTGTGCTCTCCCCTTTCTCTTTTCCTAGGATGGAAATATTAACGTTCAGACATGGAGGGACTTCATTTGTAGGCTAAGAAGAAGGTTTGGGGTAAAATGTCGGTAGTAAATCCCTTGCAGATTTTAATTCTGCATTTATTTTTTTTAACTGCCCAATTTTTATTCCATGTTTTATTTGCCTTTTTTTGGCTGGCATTATAAATTTGTTTCTACTCTAGTCCACACAGGTATTACATTACAGGAACCTCCTCCACATCCAGTTGAGCTCTGCCTAATTATAGCTTGAGCTGGCCTTTTAAATAGGCATAACATCTTTTCCATATAACTTCCCTCTCTGCCTTTTCCATTATGAAGGCAGACGTGCTACAGTTGTTTACAGCCACCTGGAGGGAGGAACCAAAATCAAAATGCTTTTAGCAGCAAAGAGCTCATTCCGGTCACAATAAACCCCTTCTGCTCTTCATTTCAGAAGATGAGAGGAAAATAATGCACTGAAAGGAGATTTCCAGATAAATCTGGTAGGCAGAGCAACATGAGGAGCATGATCTATCTCATCTTCTACGCTCTCAGCATAAAATTAGCTGAACCTGAAATGAAAGAGAGCTGTCTTAATTGTAAGTCTGAGCACTTGCCTTGAAACTCAACTAAGTCAGTGGACTGATTTAATTCCTTGCCCTTGTTAAAACAGATTAAAAAATTCTGACACTGCTGGGCTCCCATGACCGGTCAAAAGCTGGTCTTTAAGGACTTGGGGTTTTAATTGGAGTAGACTTGCCAAGTCTTGTGATTTATAATGATTTTCACAGTATCTTTGAATTTCTCCTGTCCGCTCCAGCACCTGGAAGCATCTTAGCGAACAAGAATACTCCATTTTAACTGAAACCTGAATATGCATCTACTGTAGTTAGAAGAGCTTTAAAATAGGACTCCTAAGATGCAAACCCATCCAGCAAATTACCTCCTTCCCCAGCAATTTGTATTTCACCTTTGAAGCAAACGTTCTTTCCAGGTCCTTAAATCAAAGGGCAGTAATATCACTGTTAAGTTCTTAAGTAGCCACTGACTGTACTGCAGCTTTTAATGTAGGAATGAAATTTTACCTATATATAGCAGATACAAGGTACATTTGCAGCTTGGGTAGATCCTGCCTGTATACCTTTCATCACTTACAGACCGCTGATGGGAGTGTTTAGAAGACTGGCATATCATACCAACTTCAAGCTCTAAACCAAAATTGTCTAAATTCATTCATTAGCAACACTTGCTAATGGGTAATTCTTACACAGTACTAAGCATTGTCACTACATAAAGAAAACTCAGTCCTGAACAGTCTAAACTGACTGAGTACATGATATCATGGGGCTAACATTTTGCACTGCTGGTTTAGTCTTGGTTGTTCATAATTACTGAGGTCCAGGTCATCAGGCCTGAAAGCTCATTGGTAAGAGTGCTCAGAACCCAAGTGGTCTTCTTTCTTCTCTGATTTTCCTTTTTTATGCCTGGTGTTCTCATGCTACCTACAGAGGAAGGCCTACATGTTCATCATTACCATTTCATGCAGTGCCCACACAGCAGCTTCCTGGTAATGAAATGGAAAAAGGTTTTTGAAAGTTGAAAATGGTGAGACTTCAGCTGTTTTTGCATTTCCTTGATATTTATTGAAATACAGAGAGTCCTTTTATTGGTCAGTGGCAAAATCTCAAATGTCCAGAATAAGACCGAATCCATCATTTCATTAAGGTCACTTTTAGAATATAACATGTCTGCATGACAATTTGCATGTGGCCTGATTCAGCAGAGCTCCTCAAATGCATTCAACTTGAAATGAGAAGAGCTATTCCTAAATCAGCAGCTGACTCAAGTACAGCTAAACATGCATTAAAATACTTGATGGGATGCTGCAGCACAGCTCCTCTCCTCTGGATATCTCAGCTGTGGATGTAGGGAATGGCCATTCCCCAGAGTTGTACATTGATTTTAATACTAGCATTTTGCAGGAAAGGGGCTGGGATCTAAAAGCCACTGGTGCTGGTGAGCTTCCCTTCTGCTGTCAGCTCCAACTTCACATAGGTGTCAGCTCTCAGAAGAGCACTCAAGAGAAAGTCCCTCCTGTGGAGCATTTGAATGCTTCTACGTGAAGAGATGTTTTTTAAGGCTTATAAAAATATGCTTTTATTGGGCATTTACAGGGGTGTTTTGTTGTTGTTTAGTCCAGTTTCATTAGCTGTGTCTATTTTGGGGGTGGTGCTTCGTTGCAAGACAAGCACTTTCTTCACCTGAGGGTGACAGTGGATTTAACTAGTTCCCTCAGTGAGGAGTTGGTTAATCATCCTAATCTTTCTTAAAGTGTTCTCTTACTTCGCATGCTTGGAAGTGTAAAGGCACCAAACTTTAGCTGAAACATTATACTGCAGGATCCTTGCAGTAGAACTAAAGAATCCAAACAAGTCCTTCTGGATCAGACAATGCCCAGCCAGTCCTTAATGAGATTTTTAAGCAGGAACTGACATGTATCCTGTGCAGGGATGGATGCACATGCCAGGGATGGCTACAGGGGTAACTTCAGAGCCCCAGACCCCACTGCAGCAGCAGCATGATGCTGCCTCAGCCACCAAGTCAACAGCGGCTCTTGCTGTATATTGTACCTCAGATGTTTTGGGATAACACAACCACAATCTGGGAAACCTGCCAGGCCTCAGACCTGCACTGGAACAGGGCTTGTGTGAATATATATATCTGCAAGCTGTAAAGAATACTTTAGATACTGCTGTAGCAGAAGTGAAGATTGAAAAGCCAAACTCTCCCTGGAATTCTGTGCCTAAGAAGGTCAGCTTTCACATCCCTATAAATTGTCAGAATCTGTCCTTTGCCTCTCTGGAAACACCAAGAGCTTCAGATTTTCTACCCTACAGCCTACAAGCTCTGATGGAAGACCCATATTCACAATCATTAAAGAGCCACAGTACCAACAGGGAAATCAAAGTTGCTACCTTTAGCCAGGACAGGAAATTTATGGATTGTGGATGGCCAGAAATGTGAATGCTTTGGGCTCACTCATACCCATACAGCTGCCCCTTTCCTACTGTTCTCCACCAGAAAGCCTGTGAAAGTTGTAGAACTCAACCTGAATCAAGGAAAAGCTGCCCTAGCCCTTCACAATTCTCAGGAATCTGCAGACTTCACCAAACCTTTCCCAGCCATGCAGGGAGCTGAACACTAGCAAGACCCCTCCTTGAAAGTGCCAGGCACAGGGGAAGCCTTGTGCAAAGGGTCTGGGCAGGCACCAGATCTAATGAGATACATTTGAGAAACCCCAATCCCCACTGCTGCAGGAGGACCCTGCAGGTGAGACCATTCCAATGAGGGTTGATTGGGACCAAGGCAGCTGTATGCCCCAGCACCACCCCTCTGCCCACCACCTCCCTGCCCAAGGTGGCCTGCACCAGCTGAGAGGGAGATCTCCATCCCATGGAGGGATCTCCAAAGAGTCTCTCCATTGAGTGACTGGAATCTCAGAAAGATGGGCTTCATAAGGATGAAGATGGACTTTGACTGCAGCCCCTAATTCTTAATCAGATAAGTGAGTAAATAAAATATCCTGCTGGTTTTCTGTATACGTCTTTTTCATCTTCCCCCCTGGAATTAAGTAGACATAAAGAAAAGCCAGTGTGACTGTTTATTGTCCATGAACTACTTATAGCAAAGAGTTTTTCACTATGCTAGTTATCAAATAAAAAAATGCAGCTTGTTTTTTAGTGATACTCGGAAGCTTTGAAATTCAAAAAAAGAGAACTTACTATATACAAAGAAAACAAATAACAGGCTTTTAAATGGAAAAAATAGAGTTGTTTTTTTTTTTTTCAGTAGAAATAATTGTTCTGAGCTCTCCTGTTTCTGTTTCTTTGCAATAAAGCATCCAACATCCTGTTCCAAATATTTTCTTGTCCAAACGAAATAAGCAGACCAGAAAATATTTTCCACTTTTTGTGATGTCTTTGCCTGCAGGTCAATCCAATTTTTACAAGTGTATAAGAGGTCCAAGAGATGAACAGGATGAGTATTGCTTGAGCTAAAAAGCATGGAAGAGTCTCTCTGGCTTTCCCAGGGTTTAAGTCAGGCCCTAGAGGGAGGTTATGCTGCCATCTGTGCTATTTGTCCCTGAGCACACTGCAGCTACAATTTGCAGTAAACATTAATTGCTTCTCTATTGGAATTTTCACATTTACCCATGAATATATTACAGAAAACCCGAGAAATGGAACAGACCTTATAGACCAGATGAATTTATGTAAACATTCATCACCTCAGCAAACAGTTCTCGTGAAAGGCAGTGAGAAATAAACTGTGAATAATTCCTCCCCAGTCCTACCGAGAGGGAGATGGGAGAAGAGGTGTTTTTCAGTCTCACTCAAGGTGTCAGTGATTTTCTCCAGGGATTTCTTAGCTCAAATGTTTTTTTAGCAAATTAAAACAGCATTTAAAAAAATCGCTTTTACCAAAATTTTGGAGAGAATATTCCTAATGGAAAATAGTGCATCCAAGCTCCAGTGCAGCCAGTTTACTATCCTAACATTTCCTGGTAGATGGGATTATGCAGAATGAGGAAATTTGGGATGTACTTTAGCCAGGTGAAAGCCAGGCAAGCACATGGACCTGTGTCCTCTTACAGCCTTCCTGCCACTAAGGTGGTTTGAGGTTGTAATGTCCTAGCTAGGCTGAATGGCTGCTGGGAACTGGATTTTTGATTCACAAACTAGCAGTTGTCATTGTGCTTGCATTACCTTTCTGTGGCAGAAGCCAAGATATTCCTGTGGTGCAGTATCTCTGTGCCCCCTAACACAAATTTCCACCTGTATAGCATGTTACCCTGTATAGATTCTTGCAATTAGAACATGACCTATTGATTTGCTTCCTCAGGTATGAACTGATCACTGTATCTACACTGCAAGCAGAAAAATGCCATAAGATTCACATAATTTGGCTGCCTGAACTTACCTAACTAGATTTTGATTTTTACATCACCATGAAACCATAGAGGCTCCTCAGGTGCTGGGCAATTCCCCAGGCTCCCATTTGCACTCTGCTTCTGAAGAGCACTGCAAGGACATGTGAATTACCAAACACCTGGATTGGGCTGGTGTGTTGATAGTCTGAGCACTGGCATTACTGAGATCCTCCTCTGTCTGTGCTCAGCCAGAGGAGTTATTTGCCTGCCATGCACTGCAGCAGCACTGCCTGTGAGGATGGTGGAGCTGTGACATGCTGCATCTTATGCTGCTCCAGCTGCCCCAGCTGTGTCTTCTCTTCCTGCCCTGGGAAGTGGGCATCAAACATCAACATGGGAGGCTGAACAAAGGTACAGTCCAGTTTAGGAAGAGAGAATGTTCTTGTAAGCTGCATGGATGTACAAAAGACAGCAGCATTCAAACCAGTAGTGATTCCTCCAGAGAGGACAAGCCTCTGTCTGTCCTTCTGCGTGGGTAGTGAGACCTGGTTGTGTTTAACACCTATTTCCCCAGGTCTGCAAATGTGGTCATTGCTAATCCTCTGTCTGAACAGCGCTTGGCACAAAGGGCTTCTTGACTACGTGCCTATGTACTACAAATCAAAGCAGAGAAAGAGGGTGGTGGCTTTCGTTCAGAGGCGCTCTGTGCCATGGGACTGCGACCTCACAGTTCTCGTGCTCCATTAATCCCTGGAGGTGACATCCTATTAAATGTCCTTATCACATTCCAGAAGTTTATTTCATAAATATTTCATGGACCATAAGTGGAACAGCTGCTCCCTCGCGGCACCGTTAATAGCACAGTTTCCCTCTGCTGGGAGTCCTGTTGGCTGCTGTGCTGCCTCAACCCTGTCCTCCTACATCACCAGTGCACAGAGGGGCTGCTGCTGCCAATTTAACACTTTGCTTTGTATCTCAGCCTCAAAGCACCCAAATAAAGGTCCAATGAGGTCTATCAGAGGAGGAGGCCTGGGGAGCTGGGCAGGAGCGAAGAGAGGTCAGGCTACACCAAGGCTGGCCAGCCTGGTGTAGTGTTAATCCTGCATGGCTGCATCTCTGCTACAGGCCATGGGCAGTCCTTTGCCCTGAAAGCAGGAGGCATGGCCTAGATGCCATGCACATGGAGAAGCTCACTTCCCTGTTAAAATGGAGCAATCATATCCACCGGTGCCTCTGGTGAAGGCCCCAGTGTCACACTGCCTGAGCCATGCATGAGCATGTGAATCTGTGGGGCTCAGCCAAATGTGTGCCTTGGGTGTGTTTTGGTTACCAGTAAGATGGGACCTTCGGAACTAGTGAGGAGCACAGAGGCAGGGGCCATCCTTACGGCATCGGTGAGATCTCCAGGGTTTTGATGGGGAGCAGAGTCCTGCGCTGCTCCCTGTGTGCCTGGAGGGTTTGTCGAAAAAAGGAGCAGCAGATGCAGTCCTGACAAGTTTAGGGGAATTTGGGGGTAGGTGAATCCTGTTCCACTCTTTAATTTAAACCTGCAGTTGAGCTAAAGTTTTAGTAATCCAGTGAATGAGGATTTGCACCCAGCTGTGTGGGAAGACAAAGGTCAGGTGTGGCAAGCTGTGTGCCCTTCTAAAAATGATGCTAAACCTGAGCTGATGTTGCCAGACTATGCTGTGGGATTAAGACATCCTGCCAAAGAAATCAATGTAACGGCTGGGCCATCACAACAGTCCAAAACACTTAGATCATGACACAGTCAAAGAGCTTGCCTCCTACAGCGGATAGTTCTGGATTTGTGGTAAGCCTGGTGGGACTGAGACTGAGTAATACAACATGTCTTTTTATCTCACTTGCTATGTCATGTACAACCTGGTGTCCTGGGATGGTAGTCTGAAATTCCTGAATCAAACAGAGCAGATAGGGAACAATAAAATGTAGAGCAGTGAACCTGGCAGGAGTGCAGAGCTAGTGAGCACTCTGTCTTGAAAAAAGACTTTGATTTCAGAAGGACAGATCTCCTTTCCCCTCTGGGACAGGAGTTGGTGGATGCTGAGTGCTCAATGGAGATACTCGGGGTGGGTGCTGAGGATGCTGCAGACAGATGGCTTCAATTTTCGTCTTGGTGGTGCACTCAGAAGGCTAGCCAGAAAACTCATCACCTCCTGCATGGCTTCTGTGATGTGTTTTGAACAAGACATGTAGCACTGAAAATGCAGCCCAAACCCAAGGTGGGATCAACAACATTTCTTACTGAGATTACAGTTATTTTACAGGCATTGGTCTGCTAAAGTGCCAAAGGTATTTATGAAATTCATACCTTGAACAATTAAGATAACCTGGATCTGGGCTGACTGTTTATGGACTGAAGGACTGGTGTTGTGAGGGAAGAAAAGCATCCCAAATAACCCTGATTTTAGAAACAGTCTCTGCAGGCTGAAACTGGGGTGGGCTTTTTGTGCTCTTGCCTACTGCATTTTTTAACCTGTAATAGTCTGAATTTCTGCTGAAGAGGCTTTGAGATTATTTGGAAACCCTCAATTATTTATATAGTCGTGTTTTTACTTGCAGCTTTCTGACCAACATTTCTCTGACATTTCCAAACTGCTTTGCCTAGGTAGTGCAATACATTCAGAAGCACTAACCCTGGCTACACGTAATGATTAATACTGTTTCAGGCACCACTTCTGAGGTGAGCAAAATCCTGCTCAAAAATATTTGTGGCTGGATACAGAAAGCTTTGTTCCCCATATCTGCTTCCAGATCTGTTCACCCCTGCTGTCACTGGATGTGGTCCTGAGTCCTACTGAACTCTTTGCCCAACATTTTCTAAGACACTGCAACTTGTCTGTCACCGGTTTCACTGAATTTGATGAGGCCTCTGCCTCTGCTTGGCCACTTTTCCTTGAAGCCAAGTTTAATGCATTCTCTTTCTTAGGACGCTGCCAGGGTAAGACCTTTTCTTTCCAAGTCAAATGCCTTGGGAGAGAGTAGGCAGACAAGGGCATGCACAGTCATGCCTTTGGGGGGAGCAGGAAGTACCTTGGCTCAGAGTATCCCTCGCATCCTGCCCCCCCTTGCACGCACACACTTCTCCATTGCTCCTTGGCTGACATTTCCCCAGCAGCACCCCTTCCCTCAGGTTGGTCATACCCAAGCCACATGCCGTCAAACCTCAGCAAATAATTGGCTCAGAACCAGTAATTTCTTATTACAAGGAGGACTGCACATAGAAAACAACGCCAGCCCTTATTGCCTAGGTAATCATCATCAACATCAACCGCTGCCTGTGTGTTGGGGTGGAAAGACTGAACTTTAGCTCAAGATAATGAACCAACATCCCTCTAATGTTTCCTGGGATAATGAGTTTCTGGTCTGACCTGGCACAGATTGCCACTTCTCTCCAAGAGCATAGTGAGCCCCACAGGAGTTCTGCAGAGGATCAGAGCACGGATCCCTGGCTGTTTCTGCTGGAATAAGAGATAATTTTGTTAGATAGGGTTGACACAGGTCAATGTCATGTCATTCAGCCTGAGCAGTCTGTTAGGTGTCAGATGGTTGTGAGGTCTGAGGGGCAAAGTACTGATTTTGATATATTTATCAAAGTTACGCCACAGAGTGTACTGACTTCACCCCTTACCCTCTCTTGTAGGGAAGAGTTACAATGAGTAGGAATTCACATTTGCTGCTAGTTTAGCCAGACCTCTTATCTGGATCTCCTGTGATCCACAAAGTGTCTGGAAGATGGCAGATAGCACCTCTTCCAGTCAAGAAGAACTGGAATAGACTTTGGAGGGTCAGGAGCCAGAGGTGCTTTCAGCCAATGCTTTCAACACAGTACTTTCAAGCAGAGCACCTTGTGGCAGCATTTGCACCATGCAAATTGCTAGCGCCAAACAGCACACCCAAGGATGGAGGGGAAGTGGCGTGCCTGGCTCCAGTTGCCATAAACACTGTGCTAGCAGGTAGCTGCTCGCTCCTTCAGGATTATCCATGGCCTGATCCAAAGTCCTGCTGACAGACGGTTTGGTAGCACCCAGGTTTGATATCAGTGGATCCTTAATCAAGCCCTGGAAGGGCAAAGCAAGTAATTTTCTGTTTCAGAGAAGGGAATGAACAATAATGTGTTAGCAGAGGATATGATCCTCTCAAAGAACGGTACGACAGCTGAGCAGGGAGTCAATGTCCTTGTTTTTTCCCTTAGCCATATCACACTCAAGTCTGCAGGCATAAATGTAGGTGTCTGTGTGCTGCTCACTTATTGCTGTCTGTCTGCAGGTAATGAATCCTCCATCTGCTCATGTTGAGATGTGTTAATTGGTTCTGTAGAAAGCAAAATGTGGACTTAACTGTTTGTCAATGACTCAGAAGTTGTGATTGCTAAGACAGGAAGAGGGCAAGGAATATTCATCACAAACAAAAGTCGAAGATTAACCTTTGTATTGTAGCTATCACTTATTAAAAGACTTTGCTCCCAATACATTACCGTCCGGTAGTCCTGTTAAATGTTGCTGTTCACTCTTAACACTTGTCTTTCAAAGAGGCCAGATAAACATGTCCAGCAAACTTCCAAATGGCTAATCATACTGAGCAACCAAGCAAGAGGAAAGCAGCACTGGGGAAATGCAGGCTGAGGGTGCTGATTTGGGCTGTTCCGCAATGGGGCTGTTCAGACTTTTATTTCTGGGTTAAATTCAGACAGTCCCCAAAGCTCAGCTGCCTGGAGCAAAAACCTGGGTTGCTATCTGTGTCTGGCTTCTCATTTATCCCATAATCACAGAATGTTTTAGGCTGGAAAAGACCTTAAGATCATCTAGTTCCAACCCCCTGCCATGGACAGGGACACCTCATCTCCCACGAAGAAGGACAAATCACACACTGCACCTGGGTTAAGGGCACCCACACAGGTGAGCAGCCACATGGCTTTATGCTGCCTCAGAGCTGGGCTGTGAGCTTTCAGGCGCAGACTCTTCTGCCCATAACCCTGTAAAAGCACATAAACAGTCAGCTGAAAGCACCAGGCTGTGTTGGCACAACAGCTGATGGCTACCTAGTAACGGAAGGCAAACCTTCCTCTCAGGGAATATTTACAGGCTGCCTTATAAATGACTCTGGAGATTTAAGAACACACACAACAGCTGTATGAGATAGAGCTGAAAGCTTTTCACATAGCGGTAGAGCTGATATGGTTGTTCACAGAGATAAAAATTGTATTTCTACGTGGTGCCAGGACATAGTTTATTAAAGACTCACTTCTCGTGTAAGAGAACTAAGCCAGGCTGTGAGCGCACAGACATCTCACTCTGTGATACAGTAAGGGGAGAACCTGCCTGGCACCAATGGCAGCTCTTGGACAAACACCTACTCAGAAATAACTTCACAATAACTCACACCTTTCTTATAGAGATGAGCCTTTTGCTTATACAACTAGTTACCAGACTGCAACCAACAGTCTGTAAGTTCTCAGACACCCTTGCTGCTTTGTGTCCATTCCTGGTCCAGGGTGGCTGGACTCTGCTGGAGACTTTCAGCACGTTGAAAGCTACAAGGGCACCAATCAGACTTGATACAGGAGCACTGAGCATCAAGGCCTGAGTATGGAAATCTGCAGTTCTCTGCCTATGCTTCTGGCCTTGCTGCACCTAAGTCTTCCACCACCGTAGAAATTTCCTCAACCACTCAGAAATGACTTAAAAGAAGGCTGATTGGGTTTCCTATTTAAATGTTTTCTACTGCAGCTTCTACCATCAATCCCTGACAGGTATTTCTCTGCTAGTTTGCAGATTACTTTTACTTTGAACAACTGCTGATTAGACTTTTTTTTTCTCTGTTCCCTTAATGCTTTGTATCTGTGGGCAGAAGTCTTCAAGCATAAAGCCCAGAACTGGCACCCATCACAATAAGGAACTTTTACTCATGTGGCAAAGGCCATGCCTGCTCTGCCCCTGAAGATGTTGCTGGCACAGGGGCCCATAGTCACAGGCATCTATGTTGCACATGCCTGCTTTGTCTACCCCAACAGCAGCTCCATCCAGGAGCACATTCTAAGCTGTGGACGTGTGGCCACAGTAATCTGCATCTCTGTGACCTTGATCCTGATTGCTGAGATTAGCTTTACAGCGGGTTAAACTCAAAAGCCTCTCAATAGTTTCTGCCAATATTGGTTAGGCAAGAGCGTGGGGTGAGAGCATATCCCACCGCATAGCTGTGAATTCCCTACTTTTAGTTGTCTTCCAGGAGAAACTCATTAACTACAAGGTCTAATGTTTATCAACACTGTGAGAGTATGCCTTTTAATGCTTTTCCTTACAGCCCAGTGAAAGATTAATGCTGTGTTCCAGAACTCAGGTCAATCCAGAACAAGTGGCAGCATGTACTGGATGAGATGTGAAACACATTGATTTTGGCTAACTTTCTACAGCATTTCTGCATTATTTCACCTCTGCTGCTTTATCTCCTAAATGCTATTCACCATCTTAATTGTCTGTGGGGATGATTGTGTCACTGCTGTTGCAGGTGAATTGATGCTTTCTTTACACTTGACCTGACATTTAAAGTAGTTTGGAGCCAGCTATTAAAGACTAAAATTGAGGTGTCTTTCTCTTTATCCTTCTCTCATTTGTGGTGCCTTAGAAGTAATTTCAAGTTGTCTTTTTCCTCCATTGTGTCCAGGGTTGCATGTAATTTTTTACCAATCTCACTGCATTGCCACATGGGTTTGTAGTTTGACTCATATTACTGCAGCATACGTCCAGTTGAAACTGTTGTATAGAAATCAGAGGAGTATCTTGTGTTTCTAGGCTTGTTGTGAAAAGAAGTCTAAAATTAATAAAACTGAAATGAAAGCAATAAAATAAGATGAATAAAAATATGATAAGAACAAGTTTAAAAATAAATGAACTTGGGCAGAGAAGAAGGATCCTCTCAGCAATTGTAAATGTTCATGTGACTTATGGCCCATACTTGGGTTATTGTAATCTCTGAAACATTTCTCTGTGTTATCCTGGACTTTTCTGGTCATATTCATCTTGGTCATATTCATCTGGTCAATACCTTCCAGAGAGACATAAATGTCTATCTTTTGTCAAATAAATTGTCATTTGGAGGACTCTTTCTCCCCATTGACTGTAATGTGATACTGATTTTGGAAGAGATAATCCCACCCATCAGACACTGAAGAATACTGATGATTGCCTGCCTGTCGCCCACTCATTATTGTGTTTCTTTTGAGAGCTGGACTCACTAACAAGTCAGTGTGAAGGAAAGCTGAATGTGAATGAAAGATTGCAAGAAAGAGTGCTACGATCATTAAAATTTGGAAACCTTATTTATCATAGTCCTCAGTTGTTTTTAGGGTGGATATTGGTGAGCAGCAAGTGTCAACAGTATGGGGCAAGATGTTCTCTTTCTGCTTTCTGCGCAGAAAATATGAGTCCTTAAGACCCATTCTGTGCTGATATCTCATCCTGGAGACACTAGCCATAGGTGCTTACATTTGTTATTACTGAAGCTCCCTAAGACATGAAAGGCCAGCAGCAGAGGCAGTTAGGTCTCTACCTTGTGCTTCCATTGCTGTGCAGTACTTTTTCAGTTTTTCCCTGAGGGAGAACAGATCTGAATCCAAATCTCACATCCCATGTGTGTCTATCACAGGGGTCCTGCTGTGGAAATGGAGGTGTAGTTTGCTGTGTTTTGAAAAAAAATATGCCTCTGGCATCTTAGGATTTGTTCAAAGCATCTAGCTTGCTGTAGATGGTGAGATGCATGCAAATGCAGTTAGTAGCTACTTTTGTGACTGGGTGCTCTGAATACCTAATTATTTTTCCATTGCTTCTGCTGATCTGACGTCCCTGCTAATTTTGGGACCTTCAGTTTTGTTTTATGCTTCAGTAAGCCTCAAGGGATATGCTGATGCTAATGTAAATGACATGAACTGCCAGACTCCCCTGATTTGCTGGACAGACAGTTTTTACACAGCAATAATACATGGCATCTCTGGGCAAGGACACCACGGCTCTGGAAGATGAAAAGCTTTATTCCTTACTTTGAGGAAGGAACTCAACGGAGCCAACCCATTTAGTTTTCAAAATACAAGGCCGGACATCTTAACTCAAAGAGAAGGCTAAAATCACCAATGTCTAAGTGGTCTGTAGTGTCTCTGCAGCTGCAGAAAAGGTAGCTGGCTCTCAGGTACCTTCAGGAGGGTCATGGAATCTCCTTCTTTGGAAACATTCAAACTCACCTGGATGTGCTCCTGTGTAACCTGCTCCAGGTGGCCCTGCTTTGTTAGGGATGTTGGACTAGATGATCTCCAGAGGTCCTTCCAACCCAAACCGTTCTGTGATTCTGTGAAATGATGACAGCATTTAAGACTTGTTTTGACCTGTAATATCCTCTATCAGGTAATTCAAGCAACTGCCTACTCACCCCGTGGCTGGTGTGAATCCTGCTATTGAACTTAGTAGGTTCATATGCTAAAAATATAGACCTCTGCCATCTGGCCAAGTCCAGCCTTCCTAGCCCCAGAGTTCCCTTTGGGGGAAGTCAGTATGATCTGTGCTGTTTAGGGACACTGTCCCAACACCAGATATCTGCACTAGGCAGATGGCTTGCATGTATTAAGTGCCTGGGTTTCCCTCACTACCTCTTTTGAGGGAGCC
Organism: Forpus xanthops; assembly: GCA_032466535.1. Lineage (NCBI taxonomy): Eukaryota > Metazoa > Chordata > Aves > Psittaciformes > Psittacidae > Forpus > Forpus xanthops. Next base: position 1,799 of record JASSUY010032624.1, on the reverse strand, counting down.
AATGCTGGCTGGTTCTGTGGGAGTTTCTGTGCTGTAGTCATGCAGCCATTGTGCTAAGAGCCATGGGCTTCACACCTCCCTAGCATGCACAATCCTGCTATGGACAATGTGGCAATATTGAGGCTTCTTTGTATATCTTCAGCTTTTTGTGGAGTGATAGTGCCTGTTTAGGTGATAGGGTCTGTTCAGAAGTCTTGTAGATGTGTCATGGTTTAGTGGGAGGTGTCCCTGCCCATGATAGGGTTGGAACTAGATGATCTTAAGGTCCTTTCCAACCCTAACTATTCTATGATTCTATGATCATCACATTTAAGATCTGTTGAGCAGACTTAAGTGATGTTTGTCTTCAGTTCCCAAGGGGACACACAGTAGTTATGTGTGAAATACATGTTGTGATTACAAGTACAGTATGTTGCTGCGAAGTTGTGTTCATACACATGAGACATTGGTGCTTCAAGTGGGTCTTCTAAGAAGATACTTGTGATTACACTAGAGAGCAGGTGCCAACTTAAAAATTAGCCAATTCTTAGCAAATTTAAAAATTATATGATCTGCATAATGATGAGAGCAAAAATGAGCATAGTCTGCTCCAATTAGGTAAGAATGGCTTTGAAGGATTATGTGCTACTTGATTAGTAGGCTGGGAAGAACTTGAGATAGTCACAGCAACTTTAAATATAGACTAGAGCCTTAAATGTATGTGAGGCATGAAGAGGGAGATTTGGCACGGGCCACGTGAAAGCTGAGAACATCCAGATCTGTCAGAAAAAGAAGAAAAAATAAAAGTGCCAGTGAGAAAAATATTTGGCTCTGTATCTGCATCCCTGTGTTAGCATTTCAAGTGGAACCGTTGGGTTCGTTCTCTTTCTCTTCTTTCTGCTTTCCTAATCAGAATCAAATCTCTTGGTTAAATAAACCATCCTTTTAGAGATGCGGCCTTTAGTGTCTTTGGGCTCTTTGTTCATAAACAGCAGTAGTATGTGTTTTTGGAGTGGGACAGATGTTTCAGCCTCTGGCATCTGCATACTCTAATCTATGGTGTCTGAGGTCAGAAGTTCAGGCACATTCCATGGCTCAGGTGTGCTTATTGGACCTCTGTTCAGTGCTAAGTCCTTTTTTTCCCCACAAGTCTTTGTGTGTCCATGCAAGCATATATATATCTGTAAAAATATATAGGAACATTCTGTCAGATGGCGTCAAAAGTAAATGTAACATAATTTGGTTCTTCTAAAGTTGTTAGGGACTGGCTCTGTAAATCAAAAAGTGATTTTTAACTAGTTGGTCTCAGTTCTAACATATGAGCTGCCTTCAAATTGCTGATACGTTGGGGAAAGTTTCTTTCTATGCTGTATGGAATATTTGAATTTGCTATTTCATTTTTGCAATGCTTAAGTTATATAGGATGTTGTGTAGAGAAGCTCAACTAAGAAGAAATTGCATAGTGTAGCGCTATTCACGGAATCAGCCATCACAGCTGCAGGAGCAGATTCTTGTGTTGAGGGGACACTGAGAAGAGGAGCAAGAGGGAGTCATAAACCCAACCCTGTTTGTAGTCCCAGTCTAGCAATCCCAATAGAATCATAGACTCATAGAATAGTCAGGGTTGGAAAGGACCTTAAGATCATCTAGTTCCAAACCCCCTGCCATGGGCAGGGACATCTCCCAGCAAACCATGACACTCAAAGCTCTCTCCAACCCGGCCTTGAACACCACCAGCAATGAAGCATTCACAGCTTCCCTGGGCAACCCATTCCAGTGCCTCACCACCCACACAGTAAAGAATTTCTTCCTCAGATCCA